>OMNW01003906.1:51284-70882 GCA_900303245.1 Selene dorsalis | reverse complement strand
ATCCATGCTGTGTACGCTCAAATGCAACACACACACACACACACACACACACACACACACACACACAAACACAGCTAGTCGTGGCCCCAGAGGTTTGTCTTGCACCGGTGCGTGTTTCACTTCAGCCTACATACTTTCACAAGGCATCATCACTAGGCTTTACACCCTATACGGTAGACAACGGAAGACTTTGATCAGCATGTGTATATGATCACATAACTTCATCATTAATAGCACATGATCTCACTGGGGGAGTCTCCAGTGACACTGGACTGAAAATCTCATCTAATCTGAGACGATTTAACTTTAAACATGTCTTTAAAGATAAATATCCTGGGTAGCGAGGATTAGTTCCTCTTTGCTGATTATGACTGATGTTCAATTAGCAGACAGTATCTGAGCCCATATGTGTGTGTTTGTTTGTGTGTGCAGCTGATGAAGTCCCGGGGAGTGCTGTGCTGGTTTTTGACATCGAGCTGGTCGAAATGGAGGAAGGACTTCCCGAAGGCTACATGTTCATCTGGAACGAAGAAGTGTCATCCGACCTCTTCACGGAGATGGACAAGGACGACGACAAGGTGGTGGAGCCATCTGAGGTGTGTGATAACCTGCTGGTCCTGTGATTATGTTTCACACTCTGAGGAGAAAAAAAAAACATTCAATTGTGAAGTATGCACAACGACAAAAACATTTTTTACCATCTTTGATCTCTTCTTTCGTCTCACAGTTCACTGACTACATCATGCGACAGGTGAATGAGGGCAAAGGCCGCCTGGCTCCCGGCTTCGACCCCTACCGCATCATTGACAACATGTTCTCCAACCAGGACCGCAACGGAGATGGAAAAATCACAGAGGCAGAATTCAAGCTTAAAGCAGATGAAGCTGCTTCTCACGACGAGCTATGACGGGACCGAGGGTAAAACTCAGGTTAGGGTTTGGGTGAGGGGTCAGACAGGTGGGAAGATGCGGGT
Organism: Selene dorsalis; assembly: GCA_900303245.1. Lineage (NCBI taxonomy): Eukaryota > Metazoa > Chordata > Actinopteri > Carangiformes > Carangidae > Selene > Selene dorsalis. The sequence goes on along the minus strand of OMNW01003906.1, from coordinate 69,909 downwards.
GGCATGGTAGAAAAGGATGTGGGTGTAAAGTCAGCAAGGGTGGGGTGGGAAACGTCCCGAGAGTTATTTTGTGTTTTTATACTGAGGACTGAGATGATGGTAAAAGGGTGTTTTGTCTTTAAACACCCTTTAAGAACCAAATGAATCTGAAAGGTAAAAGTTGGAAAGTAAATGTTTAAAATAAGAACTATGATAACAGTGAATTTTTTTTTTACCTCTTTTTCCATCCAGTTCATTATGTGTTTTCATGTGTAATTTTATTTTGAAGGGTATAAAGCACTCCTGTGTGAGAGAACAAATCAAGGCCTCACTCCACCATCTCTACATTCAACATTTCCCCCTTTTTTTTTTGGAGGTTATGCGTGAAACTTCCCATTCTTTTCACCGGGTATCAACTTTTTTTAATCTAAAATACGTGAGAAATCTTTGGGGAGGGATTAATCGGTCGTCACTCACTGTGGGTACACTGTGATGAAGTTACATGTTGTTTGCGAGAGTTGCCACTCATTCACAGGTGACGATAATAAAGTGAGAGATTTAAGTTAGAATAAGATTTTATTTAGGTAGTTTATGTGTGTTTTACATTCAAATGTCTGAATGCCTTCTGTGTTTTCTGCTGTTTATATGATTCATCAGTTGTCCTTCAGCACTGAAAACTCCTAAATGTTGTTCACCAGCTTCCCAGTGTGTTCACTATTGTAGGTCAACTCGTTGTCCCATCGCCTGTTGTTGTCTCCATCCACGTGTCAACTGCAACTTAGGACTTGGTGTGTTTGTGAGTGAGTGAGTTAGTGACTGGCTGAGTGAGTGAGTGACTGAAGTTTTAAGTGTTAGTTTATTATTCAGGTTAAAATTGAGGCTCATTGGTTTCAATGTCAACACAGTCATAAATTTGATTAAATGACCTGATCTAAAATAAAAAAGGCTTAGATTGTGTCAGTCCATTTGTTTACCTACATGTTTGCTTTGGACGCTGTTTTTAACATGGATCTTTAATGATATGGTCCTGACTAATCACTGGAAGCTGGGGATACATTTCCTTAAGCTCCACCTCCTTCTCATAGGGTGGGGGTCTCTGTTCTGGGACCACATGTGAAAAAGGTGCATCGATTTCTGCCGTTAACTTTCCTGTCTTCTTGACATTCTTTTCTACTTCTTCTACAGCTTTCTCTCTCCGATCTTTCATAGCCTTTATCATCTTTGCCCCTACATCTCAAATAACTGGAGAATGCTCTGTTTGTCTCTTCTCCTTACGTTTTTCACCTTTTGTCCCTTTCTTTTCGCTCACTTTGTATGTGGACACACTCGCCGTTTTGTTGTATTTCAGAGCAAAGGCAAAGCAGAGCTCTTCTGCCTCATCTGCCAGTACGGTGTGTTTGTTCCCACATAGACTTTCAGGTTGTCCATCATATCTGTTGTAAACCTTGTAATAATAGCTTGTTCTACAGTTACTATTGATCCTGTTATTGATGAGTTACTTGTGTTTTAATAACAGCTGATGTCTGGATAACTGTGTGGATGGCATGGATTGTGATGAGAAGGTGTGGCACACATTTTCAGACTTATCTGTGCCCACCCCCCCCCAAAAAAAACACTCTCTCACCAGAAATCCCATCTTCTCCAGATGGAGAGGTGCCCCTATCCAGATGGTACATAACTTCTGATCTAACATTTAACCTTTAAGCTAAACACAGGTTCACTTTCCCACAGAACCATACATTCTGCAAAACAGGAAAGGGGGTCTAAAGAAAAACACAGGTCACAATTGGGCAGGAAAGGGGATCAGATGCTTCACTTCCTCTTCATATTCTCACATTTTCTTCACTATTTTATCAATTCAGGCTGACGTTCAGGCTCTTATTCTTTCACCAAGTTAGTTTTTTAAATGGCACTGTCATAACTTCACACCAGTGTTACAGTGACCCTCTGGCAGAGACACTTAAATAGTAGGACTTTGCCTCTGGTCTGAGCGATCACGTGGCTCCGGTCCAGAGAGGTGGGCGGAGTCTGTGGAGCGTTCTGAAGTGACACAGCTGCAGGACGAGCTCATAAGTAAACATGCCTCTGAAAAGTGAAGCCTGCCGAAAACCAGAAAAGAAGAAGTAGAAAGCAAGCTGCGTGTGTGACCGTCAACATGGACGGAAAAGCTCGGCTGCAGAAGAGAAACACAAACTAATTGATTGGACTCGACGTTTTTTCACGGGGGACGTTTGATGAGAAGTTTCTCCACCGCTGCACTTGCAGTAGTCTAATTTCCAATTGGAAAGTTTTTGGTTTTTTTGTTGTCTCTCGGCTGCGCTAACGTGTGACGATGTTTGCCGACCGTCTGTGCTGCCAGGTGGGTGGATGTGTCTGTGTTGGCGTGCTTCAGCTGTGTGTGGAGGGGGTAGTCAGCGAGATGTTGGGTGGAGAAAAAGACGAGTCATCATATTTAACGGAAACCTTTAGTCAGATGGAGCTGTGCCCACGTTAAACCATCTCTTAGTATTTCGCGCGCGAGGGTTTAACGTGGGTTGCTCATTGTTTGCTTGTTGGTCACAATTCAGTTCATTTCCTCTTTGTCATTTTAACTTGGACCAAACTCGGTGTTTTCCCCTTTTCAAATCCAATTTGTTCACACTGTGAAAGAGCGCACTTTCAACATTTTACTCCTAATCTCAAACATTAATGTGAAAAATGTATGTAAAGATGTGTGGCTTTTTAGTTTAGTGCAGCTCTTCATGTTTTCACATTAACACTTAAAGCTATGGTCGTCGTTGAGAAAGAGAGTAAAAGATTTGAAAAGAGCGCTTCCCCCACACACACCGCGGGCAACTGAGCCGTCCGTCGTCTTCGCGGAGACGAGCCAGCCGCACCAACATTTCAAGTGCGCCCCTATTATAGAATGTGTGGCAACTGCACGGAGTCCACTGAATAAGTTAGCGCAGAGCGCGCAAGTTTCCGGTTTTCTAAATAAAACGTCGGTTATTGAAAGGCAGTAAAAACAGACGTACCAACGTGATCCGAAGCTGTCTTTGAGCCATTAGGTCATACGGCCTAAAAGCTATTTAACGAAATGCTAATAATTGCTTATGAAAAGGCTTAATTTCTGGCGAAGTTCTGATGACATTTGGCACCTCAAGACTACTCTGACTACTCACTGACCCAGTATCAAGCATTTTTACTGTCTCATTTTGGAGAAATTAAGCTTCCAAGTTCCCTTTTTTTAACATAGAAAAAAGGCTTATGCTTGATATTTGCTCTACTGTAAAATCTTGACTACTCACTGATGAGGACAACTCTATCAACCATTGTCAGAAATGATGGATCAAAGGAATTTTACAGAAGCGTAAATAAGGCCTTTTGCTTAGCAAAAAAAAGAGGGAACTTTGAAGCTTAATTTCAGTGGCAGACTTGTGCTTTGTATCTGCCTTTGCCAGTGAGGCAAGCCTGAAACTCCTGTAGCTGAATTCCTCAGGGCTTTACACACCGCTTGTTGCGGAAGGGGGTTGGGATGAGACGGGACTAGAAGCAGTGGAGTGTCAAAATTGAGTGGAGGGATTGGATGGAGGGTATGAGAGGGAGGTGAAATTCCAATCACAGCCATACGAGCCGGATGGCTCTGATTGGTCAATTTCTTTGCAGGCCTGCAGCCGCTAGAGAGAATGAATTTTTTTGGTTCCTTTTGCTCTTCACATTGTGTAGGTCGTACTATTGGGCCATAACAACCATCTAAATGATGTAAATAATAATGATCAGTCTTTCTCAAAGTCGACCATAGCTTGTAAAGCAGACACTAAAAAATTGAGAAAGGAAGAAAGCAGCAGAGTCCAAGTAAATTTTTACTGAAATACACTACTCACAAAAGGTTAGGGATATTTGATTTAAAAGGAAAACGTGAAAAGTTCATGCTACAGTGACATATCATGAAAGTGGGTCATTTAAGTAGAAGTATGGAACGGTAATTTCTTAATCTTAAACAATTTATTGAAACAAAAGCTAACAACAGTGGTGGGTATACCACAACAAATGTCTCGATAAGTTGTCATGTGGCCAAAAGACGTCCTCTTCTCTGCCTCTCTGTGTCTTTGTTCAACCTGCTGATGACACTCTGAGCTCAGTGGACACTTCCCTCTGACAACATCCTGTTTGAATCCTCGACATGTCCAGGTACTGTTGATGGATTATTAGGTGTTGTCTTGGTCTCATGATGTCAAAATGTGAACAGCATGATGAAGAGGACTGTTTCAATATAAACTGTCACTGAACCAGAACATTTAGTGGTCAATTCACCTGTAAAGGTTATAGTGCATTTTAGGTGCATTTGGATATTTAATCCGAAAGCTGAATAGCCCTAACTTTTTGTGAGTAGTGTGTGCAAGTAAATGCATCAAAACCGAATCTGGGTTCATGAGCACAGACCCAGGTCGAGTGAGAATCTGTCTCCACCTTTTATAAGTTGTTGATTCCTCCCTCCCGCTGTTATTGAAACTTAGAAGGTGTGTGAAAAGCTGCGGGAGCCTCTCACACGCCTTCTCATCTTCTATGCTTGCAGTCTTCTCTGTCCACTGCTGTAACTCTTTCTGAGGTCCACATAAAACACAGAATGAAAACAAAACAGATGAAAACGATCACATTGATGTCACGTTATTTACATAAGAAAAGTTAAAGCTATAGTGTGTAACTTTTAAATGTCCGTTGCACCCAAGCCATGACTAAATGAGATAACCCAACACTGATTATGCCGATCAGCTCTGCAAATCTCTTGTGATATTTTCTAGTATTTGTTGTTTTGAATTTAGTGTCAACCGGTGACTTTCCCACACTGGCACACAGGGAATGACACATTTTACCTCATAACAGTGAGTCTGCTAGCAACAGGTAGAAACAAGCACCTAAAACACGGTTCAGATTAAATTAAGGTGTGAGAAAAGCAGCATATTGCTGCCTGTTCCTGGGCAGCTTAAATGTATAAATAATTACAAAACTGGTATGCATACTTTTATGGAATCAGATTGAGAAATCAGATCTCACCATCAATGTGCAGTGCAGGAACTTGCTTCGTTGTTAAGCAACTCAAGGGAAATACTATATTGTCCAAGCCAAACTATCTATCGTGCTGCACACACAAGTAAATACTTAGGGTTGGAATTAAAGTAAACTGATATAAAACAGGGACCAACATTTCTTATCATAAAACTACTCGGACAACGACATGTATTAAGATTCTAATTTATTCACACGACTACACTGCAGTTACACACAATAGATCTAAATGCCTACAAACTAACACACACACACACAAACATTTATATATGTACACAAGTGATGGGAAATAGTACTGACAAAGGAAATTAAATGATATGGTGTGAGCACATTGAGTGTTGAATAAACAGATTGAGCAGAAACCAGAGATAAAAGTATTCTAGTGACAGTTGAACTCATCTCATGCTGGGATACCAAATGAGTGTGATGTAATTAATTATAGTGTAGATTCAAATTAGATTTTTGATTTAACAAATTAAAGCTAATTAGGAACACCAGGAAAGTTATACAAAGCTGCTGCTGATGAGACTGAAACAAGGAGACTTACCAGACCTTTGGCACAAACTTTGATGAAGTGTGATAGCTTTGGATACAGTAGTCGGATTGTCATTTAACTGATAAATTTGATTCCGCAAGTAATTTCATATCTTATGACATAGTTGATTTGATGTTAGGTTTAGACATTAGAGCCACCTCAGGTGTCTGAGTGTAGATCCCAAAAGACATCACGATAACCATGATAATTCAATAAAGTACAAGTTTACGAGTTTGATTGTTTATTTAGTTAAAATTGTGCAACACATTACAGTCTCTGAGGGAATGTCTCTGAGACATAAGAGTCATTCACTACTGCTCCACATAGTGAAGGATGGAAGAGTGGTCCATTGTTGGTCCATTGAAGCAGTTATGCAGCCGAGTCCCCGTGACGGAAGTTCAGACAACAAACTTACACGGATGTCTGCATGTGTGTCACCTGTAAGGACGGTGCTGTTAGACACATCAGACTTGTGTGGGCTCGGAGAAAATCACTTTGTTACTTTCGTCCCAGCTGATACACCGTCCTAAGATGGCGATGCTGTTGACGTACGCTGAAAAGTGGAAGGTGGCATCTAGTCACTATACATATCGGCATGTGATGGCCATGAAGGAGTCTGGTGTTGCCTATAACATCTGTAATGCAGGACAGTGCCCTGATGATCAAAGTATTGATGCTACTGGGTGGCCCTGACATTCCTCTGACCTACACCCACCTGATATTGGAGTATCTGAAACCACCAAGTATGGCCACAGGCTGTCCAGGATGTCACTGATGCCCTGATCCAGGTCTGAGAGAAGATCCTCCACCATCTGTCATCTCATCGGGAATTTGTCCGCATGTGAATGCATACAGGCGTGCGAGGGGCCATACACAACACGAAGTCACAATGCCATGACAAAAGTTACATGTTGGATCAACCTGTGATTTCAGTGTTTTATTTTAGTGTGATTGTGAAACCAACCGTCGATGAGTTGATGATTTTTCTTTCCATTAACTGTTGTTACATCATTTTGTTGTCAGCAAATGATTTAAAGTAGCCTACGTCAGTCAAAATTTTCAACTTGAAGAATTTGTTCATCAACATCTGATTTTATTTTAGGGGAGTATTTTGTTCTGCTTGGCACATTCAGGCGCATCTCAGTAAATGAGAATATCATGGAGGTTGGCAGTCTTCCCCATGATGGTGTAGCCTACCGAACCAGAGACCATTTAAAGGCTCAGGAAACCTCTGAAAGTGTTTTGAGTTCATTAGCTGATTAGAGTGTGGCACCATTAGGTTACAATGGTGAACTTTTTCACAATATTCACTTTTTTGATTGACTTGAATTTTCATTAAATGTAAACCATAGTCATTACAATTAAATTTAAATTGAACTCCTGAAATAAACGAACTTCTCTATAATATTCAACTTTATTGAGATGTGTCTGAATATCTCGAGTAGCCAGGGGCCATTCTAAAGTGGCTGCTGACGGAGGTGGACAACTGGAGCGGAGGTTGAGGAGCACTGGTTGGAGGAAAAAAAATAAAGGTCCAAAAATGGGCCAGTTGTGATCAAGGACCATTAATTTCCTACATTCAGTGATACAAAAATCAACATCCAAAAAGGTGCTCAATAGGTTATAAAACAAAGTATCATGATAACTGCATCAAAATGATCAGACCAGTCGGAGCTAGGTGTAGTAGAGTTTATCCCACTGGGAAATGGGTATAAACCCGAGTCTTTTCCAGACCAGACTAAGTTGCTGGTCTCTGTGTCTCTATTTTATAATTTACAGAAGGCACTACCTTTTATTCAAATCAGGGAAGGTTTCCCCCCCTATTTCTCTTAAATCTAATATGATTAGTTCAAAATGGTATAATGCTTCTTGTAAAAAGCTCCTTCCTCTTCTAGGTGGGCCCTCCGTTCAATTTTAAATGTGTCACCTTTTACCTCCACCTGTGTCTCAGACTAAGTTTATCACCTTTGTTTAGACACCATTATTTCTAAGTTGAGTACAAGTTGTATTTTTTTTAACTTATAGTTTACATGTCATTTTAAGTCATTACATAGATTAATCACTTACTAGAATAAGTGTTTAAACAATGTTTTGTTATTATGATCTTGCACACTGCTGCTACTGTGTTTGTTGTATTTAACCTGAGCCGGCATCAGATGCCTCTTGGTTTTGGCCGGTATTTTCCAGGTGCTTTCCACTGGCCTGCTCTTCTTTCAACTTGTTACATTTGTATCTTCTGTGGTTTTTCTTCACATATTCGGATCCTTTTTTCACTCTCTGTCCTTTCCGAGCTTAGCAAAGTAAGTCAATACAATCAAAAATATATTCCACACACTCCCCTGCTGTGACAGAGCAAACACTTTGCACAGTAAACCATGTCTATGTAGAGACACTAGTGGATTCCCCTCTGCTTGGGTTAAACTTCCTTTGTTTGCAGGTAGTCAAAGCATTGTGTTAAGAATAGAAGATTATTTTTCTGACAGCAGAATATGTGGTCCATGGGTTCATCTTGCTAGATGCCCTAAACTGGAAGGATGGATACAGTGGATGCTTGTGCAGATATGGAAAGATATGATGGTGTCATAATTAGCTTATTTTGGCTCCTGGTAAAATCCTCCTGGAAAAAGTGATACTGAAGGCAAGGCAAGGCAGTTTTATTTGTATAGCCCGTTTTTACAAACAGTTTGTTTCAAAGGGCTTTAAACAGCATCATGACGACATCCTCTGCCCTTAGACCCTCACATCGACTGAGGAAAAACTCTCAAGAAAACCCATAACAGGGAAAAAATAGGAGAAACCTCAGGGTGAGCAACAGAGGAGGGGTCCCTCACCCAGGACGGGCAGATGTGCAATGGATGTTGTATCCAGACAAGAAAACTAAACAAAATATGGGAAACATAGAAATGGCATCAGTCAGTTTAACAGGCGCTGATGAAGACAGCTTCTGGTGGGCAGGAACGGCAGGGAGAGAAGGCCAGCTTAATGGGACTACTGGATTGCAGACTGGTTCGTGAGCAGGGAGTGCAGGCCGCTTTAACAGCAGGAGAAAGGAGGTGATGGAGGCGGCGGACGGCGCAGAGGGATGTAGCTCAGGAGAGATCTGTGGAAACACAGAGAGTGAGACACCGAGGCCAGACTACAAGGAGCAACAAATAATGGCAGTTCAAATGTGCGAGAGGAGAAGGAGAGGGGGAAGGAGGGGGAGGAGAGGATAGGGCTCCATGTAACCTGATGTGTCCCCCAGCAGTCTATAGAGGAGCTCGGTAACTGAAGGTTGTACCTCCTAGTCTGTTTTTACAGATTTTCGTAGTCACTAACAGACTTGCATTCTGGGAGCAAAGTGCTCTGGCAGGACGGTGAGGAGTGATGAGGTCTTTCAGATGAGATGGAGCTTTGTTATTAAGAGCCGTGTAAGTCAGCAGAAGGATTTTGTCTATTCTATATCCCACAGGAAACCAGTGGAGAGAAGCTAGAATGGGAGAGATGTGCTCTCTTTTGCTAACCCATGATCCTATGTCACTTAATGACAACTCTAAATGTGATCTTATTGCTTTGATTCAGAGACTCTTAATGGCAGAAGTTATGTACTGGACATTTAAAAAGATGCCAGATCTCTTGCTGAGTACAGCAAGATGGCTAAACATGAATGGCATAAGATAAGGTAAGATAAGATAAGATAATCCTTTATTGTCCCACAATGGGGAAATTTACATTGCTGCAGCAGCAAAGTGGATGGCAACAGACAGAACTGGGATGGGTATCCCTAATTTGTGTTTGCTGCAGAAGTGTAACAGCTTTTGTCCGGATCTCTTTGTAATCAGCAAATTGCAGTGAGATTCTTTAAGCAGGGCGATGAGTTAGTTATGTAAACCAAGTGTTATTTGTCAAACTACAGTAAGAGTCAGAGTAAGAGTGGTGTATGTATGTACATATGTCCAGGCTTTGAGTTTCCTCAAGCCTAAATATTGGATATATTGTAGAAGGTTTCCTGATGTAGTGTGGGGAAATTCCTCAATTCAACAAAATATAGTTACGTGCGTGTGTGTGTGCGTCATGTCTTTCCCAACTCCAGCATCCTGTTTTCTACATTTCAAGTATCAGAACATGTTCAGGGTCAACTTGACCTGGAACCTGGCCTGGATCTAGCTTTCCCTTGGGAACTCTTTTGGGCCAAGCTATTTTGTAATATGATCCTTCTGTTTTCCTGGAGTTCATGTGAGGACACGACACATACAAAGCTTCTAATTCTGGGAAGGTCTATCCTACTAAGAAAATGTTGCAATCTGCTTCTACAGTAGCAAACTGCACCGTGAAACAAGGTCTGCTCAGTTGAAATCAGGGTTGGAACAAGGTTTGTGGATGGATATTGGTAGAATGTTTTTCATGTGTTTTTACATGTGTGCATAGATGAAGCAAGCACAAAGGTCATATAATGTATACGAGTATAAGGTAACTGGCAAGGTGCTACTGTATGTTGAAGGAGCACCTGTAGTTGGATTTCTGCCTAGAAACTGATCCTACAGGTAATAAACTGGGCCATAGTGACCGCTTCACCGAGCTGTGTGCACCTCAGGTGATATTATTAACCCAGACATGACGGTGTCAGTTGTTTGTACTCAACGCAAATGCGAGTAAACACAGACTCACGTGAGTAAAGCGGGGTGAAAATTCGCTTCACGTCTGGTGTGAACGAACTGTCAGACCGTCTGTGGCACTTTTATTTGCTTATTTGTTTACATGCCTGCAGGGTATTTTAAGTTGAGCTGCTGCTCGTTTTTAAGAATCAACTACTGCAGAAAAAGCATCATCAGAGAAACTACCCACAAATCTTGGCTCATGTTAATCAGTGTCCCCTATCCTATTCTGTTTCTGAAGTACTGATATACTTTTCTTGTTGTAGGTCTGTGTCGTCAGATTTAAAACGGTGTCTGCTTTCAGGGAACATCTATCCTTCAACTCACATCAACAGGTGGGTAATAACCCTCATTTACACCTGATCGAATTAAAATATTTTCAGGGTTTGACAAAAAAGGGATATTTTCCACCAACTGTAACAAAAACAATGGTTTGAGCAATAAATGAGTATTGTTTTTCACTATTGTTAACCCTTTAGGATGAAATGCATGTTAAATATGGAATATGTACTGCTGGTACTGAAAAGGTGATATCGTGTGACCAAAAGAGCAAAAGTGATATAATCCATCTGGCAAATCAATAATTAAATTTGGCTGGTCTCCTTCATGCAGGAAGGACAGATCTTTTACTTAACACAGCAAGGTCTATCGCAAGTGTTGTAACTAGCTGTCTGTGGAAGTCTGTGGGGCATCTTAACTATCACTCACCTTCCTGAGATCTTATTAGGTCATTCTCCGTCTACGGGGACCAAAGTGAGCCCAGATGTGTCTTCATTTACAGACAGGAGTGCAAACCACCAGATTGCAAAATGTCTCCGTGTTGCATTAATGTCTACTCAAAAGGGTTGTTTGTCTCTCTTGTGAACAGCATTAAATGTAATCTGGGGAACTGTGCTGACCTTGCCCCCAAAGCTTTGAACCATTTGAAGTGAAAATGCCAGTCCTCTGCTAAACTCTGCAGTTTTCCAGTTAACTGCAATCTTGTATCATAAGACTGTTCCCATTGTCCTGTTGCCACATTTGCTTTGGCATTATTAAACCACCTCTGCATGTTTCCTTGTTCTTTACCAACAGAACATGAGAGAAGTCTTCAAAAAAGGTAAAATGTTACCCATAACTTTTGTGTAACAATTGAAGACCATTGAATAATGTGTTCAGTCCATTCATTTTTCTCCTGTTTGCCTCCTTTTTAGATACGTTCAAGAAAGGTGGTAAGATGCTGCTGCTTATTCTGTTTCTTTTAAGTACTGGTGCTAATCACATACCAGTTGTCATAATATTCAAATTATCATATTAGTCATTTATATTTATGTAAATAAATAAATGTATTTTTTATTAAGGGTGCAACGGTACAGGTAGCCCACGGTATGGTCCGTACCTCGGTTTTTGGGCAATGGTTTCGGTTCGGTTTCGGTTCATGTTTTGTGCATAAATAGAACTGTTTCTTTTCTACCAAAATTATATCTTTATTTTGCTTGGTCAGAACAAGTTCCAAACAAATTCCAGTGTCACTGGTTAACTGAATAATATAACACCTTTCTTTCAAGTTAATAGTTACTAAACACAGCACTTTATAGTAGTTATGTCAATCGACTCATGGGGACGTGTCAAGAGTGCAGACTTCCACTGATGCATTCAGCCATATATAGCAGCAAAAAGTTACAGTATGTGACAGTTATGCAGCACAGTCCCTGTGAAAGTGAGTTCAGCATTGGAAGATCTAACCGGCATCTGAAGGCCGATCATCTGAGCCAGAGCACAATGGACGTTGCAGTACACAGCTGTAGCAGCGTGTGCGTGTGTTCTATGACATTGGCAAGAAAAAAAAAACATTGTTGATGGCCCCCTCAGTTGCCGATATAGGGTCAGGTTGCAAGAGGATTACGAAACTGTCATGAATCAGTTAACGAGCATCGGTTGTCGTTCTGAAAAAAAAAATTCAAAATGTGCATCCCTAGTTTAGGCACAATGGTAGAAAATCACTGTGATAGGGGGGTAGTCACCATGAGTGGGTGGAGGTACAGCAATGATTGGACATTAACTCGTGGGGGAGGTCTTCGCCTGCCTGGACAGGCACACACACACTAAGTAGCCTGTAAAGTAGTAAGCGCCAATGCAAAATTAATTGTGAAGTATTGTTCCATGCAGAGTTGACCGACCGGTTAATATTTTACTGAGTACCAGGGCTGGATTGGCCATAGGGCCATAGGTGGGCCGTTGGTATATTTTTGGTCGGCACTAGGAGCGGACTGGCCATCTGTATGTTCTGGAGAATCACAGAACGGCTGGTTCGGCTGGCTTCCAGATCACGCGTCAGATCCCATCCTCGTCGCCAGATTTGTGGAGGCAAAAATGTTGACTTTCCTGGAGTTCATGTGAGGACACAACACATACAAAGCTTCTAATTCTGGGAAGGTCTATCCTACTAAGAAAATGTTGCAATCTGCTTCTACAATATCCGATTTGTATCTGATTTATTTCCACATATAACGGGGGCCTGAATCCGATCTGACAGTATCTGATATCATATGTTTTTTTCCCGTTTACACGTTCATGTTATAGATCCGATTTGTGCTGCTTGAGAGGAAAATATTGGAATTGGGCCTTTAACCTTGTAGTGTAAAGACAGCCCAAGCCTTGCTAGTTGGCCGAATAGGGTGCAGTCTCTTTCAACCATGAAGGTCTCAAGAGTCTGGACACCCACTGATGGTGAGACTAGTCCTTAAATACAGAGATGGTCACATAGCCGCCTTGAAACTTAGTGGATCTACTCAACTTGAAAAAACAAATTTGGTGATAAACAAACCCAGGATCAGTGTCTGGGATAATGAGGAAAGTTCAGTCCAGAGTTTTCCTATTTGTACAATTCAAGTCATGTCTTTCTACCACTCTACAGTCAGGTTTCCATCCAGATAGACATAGAGTTATCAAGTTTACTTTTGTGGTATATCGATGTGTTGATGAAAAAGAAGAGATCCCCGCCGACACGTCTTCATTTGCAATCATAAAAAGTTTATTCTGAGAAGAAGAGTGTACAAAAAATGCCGAATCCTACAGCATCTCTGGAGCCAATCTGAGATGTGTGTCTCCAAACCCTGACCTTATATACGTTTCTAAAAACAAAGACTTCACTCTCCCAAACAGAGAGGAAATACCTTATTAAGATGGTATATGACCTCTAATTTGACCCTTAACCTTTAGGCAATCAACCACATCCATTAAATCATATTACTTCTGAACTGAGTGAAGTGGGTGAACCCCTGAAGTTGAACACCAGTTTACATATTCCTTAACCTACAGAAAACATCAAACATCATGAGATTATCATGAGATTATCCAAAATACTATAGTAAAAAGTTCAGGTGGATAATACGCTACACTTTGATTTACAGAAAAGTGGTGAGAGATGGTTAACATATTAACCTAGTTTGTTTGAAGCATACTGAGTCTTAGCCTCGTGTTTGAACTGGAAAATTTAAATTGGATTAAAAATTTTCTAATTTTCATTGTGCCACTGTCCACCACTCTGCTTATATGTTCAAATTTAAGAAAAGTGGTCTTTACTGAGTATTTCAGACATAATAATTTTTCTTTCACTGTTGCACTTGCTTCACAGGCAACATTCCCTTCATTATTGTTCTCAAACCACCTGCCAAACTTGGAATGAGGCAACCCATCATAGGTTAGTAAAAGGTTTTTAAACACACTTAACAACTTAACAGTTTGAAGTTCATTATTGTCCTAGGCAACAGACCTCAACTTACAGACCACAGCTTCCCATCCCTGGGAAGCTGTGGTCTTCAGGATTGTGTGACATGTCTAAATGTTCGATTTTGATGTTTGATTTTGAGCCCGCATTTGAGCGGGTTTGAATTGATGAAAATGTGAAGAGCATAAACATACTACAGTCTATTCTGCAGCACAGTTTAGTAACTAAACAGCTAATCTATGCAGACAGACACTGAGCTGCTTGTTTTGGTTTTAATGTATTTGTTTTATTAACCCTTATTACTTTTGATGGATCAATAGATCACTAACTCTAACCGGTGATGACTCATTATGTTTGAAGTAATTATACTGTTTTAAATGAACTTTCTTCCAGGCTTGTCCATGCTGTCTCTATGCTTCAGCTTAGACATAAAAACCTGTTTCTACCTATGCCACATCTGTGAGGAAAAATGTGAATCATCCAGGATTCCACAGCACCTCTCTTCTGGTGACCATTGCAGCAACTACTTTGTAAGCACTCAAAGAAATGAATCAGTGTTTTTGAATTTGGAAACAGAATTTAGTTTTTTTCATCGTAATGATATATTTTGTATTTTAGAACTTCACAAACCCCAATGTACTGAGTTTCTCCTGGATGCCGAGTATGGAAATGAGAGACGTTCTGAGGCCTCAGCTCATACAGGAAGTCGAAGAGAGAGGATCTGGAACATTACAGGTCTGAAACCTGGAATCACAAATGTAAACGTATAATGAATAGTAAAAGCACATATTTACAATTTAATTGTATTAGGAGGAATCACTCAGTTGTGTGGTGGAAATCAAAGCATCAGAAACAAAGTTTTCAGAGGAGTAAAGATCCTAATTAGTGTCACGAAGTCCTGTGTTAGCAAGCACAGAGAAACCTCTAAAAACACACTGTTACTGTAGCTATTTGTTCATTACTAAGAGGCAAATAGATTAATTAGAATAAAATAAGATTAAAAGGCTGCTAATAGATATTTTCCTCAAGGGTTGTTGTAATGATTCTTTTCTGCAGTAGTTGATTCTTAAATGAAGAGATGAGGCCAAGATCTGAAGTTCAGTGCGCTTAAATATGAGTTTGGGTTCATTGTCGGCATGCCATAGAATGAACACTGTAAAGCTGCGAGTTGGTGGTGTTGTAGTGTTTCCAAGTTTATCAATACTTAGACTCAGAGACGTCAGGAACAAGGCAGCATTCAGCAGCAGTTGGAGTTTATTGAGAGACCCAAGCAAACTTGACAAACAGTCAAAGGCCAAGACTCAGAACAGAAAACCTCTGGACTTAGAAGTCCATCCTTTTGATCAAAACAGGATACAGATAATATCCATGGAAAGCTTTAACATGGGTTAAGAGAACTCCAGTGTTTTTTGCCCAAATCCAACTGGTTCTGCTGCTCCACAGGGTCAGGCTGACCTGGCGCCCATCTCAACTTGGTGTTGACATGAAAGATGAAAGCGTATCACTGTTGTCTGATCATTTTACCATTTCCACCACAATTTCACTTTGCAGATGTTGGAGTTACCTCAAGACCTGATAAAAAAGCTTGAAGCAAGTACCTACTCTGAAGGTATGTGATTCTCTAACATATATTCAAGTTTAATTAGAATATATATTAATGAAAATGGTCTGATTCTTCCCCTCAGTGATGCACACCCTAAATGAATATGAAAGGTTTTGCGAGGTGTTTGAAGGTTTGTGCAGATTTTATATATATATATTTATATCAAACTGCTGTTACAAATAATCAAAGCACTTGTTAAATCAACACTTAAATCGTTTATTCCCTTCACCTAGCTACAAAGTGTGAGAGGAAAATGGTCCAAACATACCAAAGGGACAAAGAGAGAAAACATCCACTTCTTGGTCAGTAAATGTACCCAGCATATAACACATGTACCTTACAAAATACAGTTTTTGCTGTTGGAAAGCATTACTTACACCAAAAGACATAAATTTTATTGTCTCCCAACAGAGATATAATAAACATGGTTGTAATCATCTTCGTCCTTTCCATCTAGGAATGCAGCACCTTGTTGAATGCATCTGTGTTGGACCACCTGAGAAGAGATACTACCTCTGCACTCTCTGCAAGCTCACTTTGTCCAAGCACACGATCATCAAGCATGTCCTGAGCTTTGACCACATCTTTTGTTACTTTGTAAGTAGCTGTAATTATCTGACATTCATAAAGTAAAGAAGTGTAATCTATGATAACTCAACGCACTGCAATTTAAAGCTATGGTCGACATTGAGAAAGACGATGACACACACACACACACACACACCCCCCTCCCCTCCTAGCTCGTATCGCTCTCCCCTCGGAGCCTCCTAACGACACACCCCCAGAAACCAGACAGGGCGCCAGCTTTGAATGCGGAGTAACAGAAACAAAAATTGTTTTGATGCCATCTAAGGACACAGAAATTACTAACGTCAGCTTTCACAGTCATAAGCCAGCACTGATGTAATAAAAGTTATCTATGTCACAACTTTCACAATAAAAACAAAAGATTACCTGTTCAACAAAAACTCCGCTCTAAACTCGTGTAGCTGAATTACTCAGGGCCTTACAAATTGCTTGTTGTTTCAAATGTGGAAGGGGTTTGGGACGAGGCGGGACGAGGAGCAGTGGAGTGTCAAAATTGAGCGAGGGGATTGGATAGAGGGTACGAGAGAGAGAATGCAAATTTGAGCAAGGAGAAGCTCCAATCAGAGCCATCCGGGCCACCTGGGAGAGAATGAATTTTTTTGGTTCCTTTTGTTCTTTGCATTGTGTAGGTCGTACTATTGGGCCATAACCGCCATCTAAATTATGTTAATAATAATAATCAATCTTTCTCAATGTCGACCATAGCTTTAAGAAAATGCATGCAAAGACACAAAGGTGGTGCAAATTCAGAAAACATCTTTATCAATCTTAGAACACATGCTGCAAAAAAAGAAAAATCACAACACATGCAAATGCCAAAACCAACAAGATGGTAAGACCATGAGGTCAGGGTGTAAGAAAGTTAGCCGCTCATTCAACGAACTGGGTTTGTTGTAATCTTTGTGAAGACAGCATTAGACTCTATGGCGTTTGTGTGTTTATGAGCAGTCCCTTAGACATTATATGCAGGAATCTGTACATAACAAAATAGAAGGTCATCCTGACCTTCAAGACAGTTCTGTGAGAAAAACAAGATGTTATGTAGAAATCATGAGCTAAGATTCATGCCATCAGACTGGTGAGATGGTACTATATTGCTGTCAGTGGTACTGACTACACTATCTAACATACTGTAGATGCAGTGTGCTTGCTTTTGTTTGAGTGTCTCTGTCTTCATCTGTGCAGAAAGTGTGGCACCCCTCCACTCTGCTGCCAAAGGAATGCTACCAAGAGTATACCATTTCCTTCGCCTCCATGATGCAAAATTTGGC
The DNA here is from genome assembly GCA_900303245.1 of Selene dorsalis. Taxonomy (NCBI): domain Eukaryota; kingdom Metazoa; phylum Chordata; class Actinopteri; order Carangiformes; family Carangidae; genus Selene; species Selene dorsalis. Next base: position 52,544 of record OMNW01003906.1, on the reverse strand, counting down.
AAAGCAGACAGAAGCAATTCATGCAACTGCTGACACTGATATGAAGGTAATGTAGTTAGCAAAATGCTGTATTGCATATTAAATATGTGCACCTGTTTTCCCATGTATTCATGTGGAGCCGTGTGTGTTTCTATTGCAGGAAGTGAACCTGAGCCCTGCTGAATTCCTATCGGTGAATTTCAAGTCTTATTTAGAAGGTGGATTTTCAACATTTATTTTACACTGGACAGAGAAAACTGATTAACCCATAGATTATTATTGATCAGCACAGGAACAGGTCTTGCACCATGGCAACACCACCTTGTACCAACCATACCAAGTCAAGCTAACCATTTTAACCTTTTTAAATTTAATTTGTCAATTAAATATCAGGTTATAATAACAACCAAATAAGTAATGATTTTACTACCACATTTTGGCATAAAAACACAATGTGGCATCTCCCATACTATGTTTCTCTGAAAGCACCAAACTGTCAGGGAAACTCCTGCATGATGATTTACTTACGTGGATTTCTGTGACTTTTAGCTTTAAAGAGGCTTGAATGCATCAGGAATGAAAACAAACAGGGCACCTTGATCACAAGCATCCAACCAGGGAATAAGCTGGGTAAGTATCATGTCAGTTTGAGATAGTTTGTCCAGTGGGTTAGGGGCTGTCTGTCTTACACCTTGTCTACACTGACTGTAATAACCTGAAAAGTCTATTAGCCTGTGTGGTCCATCCATAGCCACCAATACATACAGTAACAAATATGCCAAATCAACAAATCAAACAAGAACCACCAATCACATTGTGTGTGTGTGTATCTATATCCAGGTACTCCATAGTCACCTTTACTCTTTTTACACAGTCACTGTGTTTTGTCTACATTTGTGGAAAATAGCAACTGAGGAATATCAGTGTCATAGAGACCACAACAGAGCGGTCTGAGTTAAAAATAAAGTATATTTAACTGTTCTGTCACACATGTACTTTGTATGGATGGAATTATAGAGGAAATAGATAATTCCCCTCTCTGTTGTGGATCCCAGGAACCTTGGGCACCACTTTGGGCACCACTGCTTTATAGGATATTGAATTTGACCACAGTATGTTTTGGTTGTGTAAGATCAGTCTTAGACATTTGAGAGACTCCAGAAAGAGATGAAGAATGAACAACTAAATACTATTTTTCTGTTGGTGTTTTTATTTTTTGTAGAGTATCACTCTGAAGTAACAAAGACTCCAGCAGCACCGTACAAACTTCGCTGTCAGGTG
>OMNW01003906.1:2277-51264 GCA_900303245.1 Selene dorsalis | reverse complement strand
TAGCAACTGAGGAATATCAGTGTCATAGAGACCACAACAGAGCGGTCTGAGTTAAAAATAAAGTATATTTAACTGTTCTGTCACACATGTACTTTGTATGGATGGAATTATAGAGGAAATAGATAATTCCCCTCATTTGAGAGACTCCAGAAAGAGATGAAGAATGAACAACTAAATACTATTTTTCTGTTGGTGTTTTTATTTTTTGTAGAGTATCACTCTGAAGTAACAAAGACTCCAGCAGCACCGTACAAACTTCGCTGTCAGGTGATGGATTATACTTTGGTTACTCATAATAAACATGTTATCTGTGCTTTTGACAATAGAGAGCACAAGCCTGTTTGAAGCACTGACCTTTGTGTCTCTCTTATGGCAGGACTGCAGTTTTGTCTTTGATAGAATATTTCAGTTTAGGAAACATCTGACAGATTGGAAACACAGACAGGTAAAGATAATGATGATGATGAAAGATAATGAACTGTTGACGATATGCTACAAAATCATAACTTACTGAAGACATACAGCTAATTAATGTTTTTGTCCCCAGATGTTGGCCAAATTCTGCAGAGAAGGTACATGTTCACTTTTCTCTCTTCCCATATTTTTGTGTATTGTTAAGCTCATTTGAATATCATGTGACCATGTCCTCCCCCTTTCTTTCAGATGAATATGCCAATGGTTGTGATCAAACAGGTGCAATTTTCTTCTCCTTTGAAAACATACCCCAAAATTAATTAAAAAATGTGAATGCTGTTTTCATGTCAGAGCAGATTTTTTTAGGTTGAGAAAAACCACACCCTGGTATTTTATAAATATTCAATATTAAAAATGTTTTGTTTTTTTTATCATTAATTTTGCTCTCCCTTTTCTAGAGCCTTCATTGCCACATCTGCGCTTATACAGATGCATCACTGATGGCTGGAAACAAAATCAACCAGTTGTTGGTGAGCTGACCCACTTGTTATCATCGTGCTTTTACAAGTTGTTGTGGTGAGTGTGTGACAAAATATGTAATTTGTGTTCTCCCTTTTTTTCCCCGTTACTTTGATTAGGTGCATCCCTGATTGTGGCATGTGTTAGCACACAGGTTCAGACAGACAACCTTTATATTTGCTTTGCTTGCAAGGACTGTTTACTTGAGGACACTATCAAGGAACACTTGCATTCTGAAAAACATGTCATACACACGTTGGTGAGTATTTAATTGAGGTCATTTTCTTAGATGCTCTATGTTGGCTGCATTTGTTTGGAGACGGTTACATCATGAATCTAAGTGTGGATTTGCACATGTTATGTGTTAGCTAATGTTTTTGTGTCTATAGCCACCACAATGTTTGTTTGCAGTCCTCCTTTTTTACTAATGTGAATAATAAAACATGCATTTGTTTTGCTTTTGTTCTTTTAGCTGTACCAGAATCCCTGGCGTCTTCCTTTTGCCTGGGAGAACCAGTTGGATTTGTATTTGTTGAAATCAATGGCATGGAAAGAGGATGATGAAAGGGGACTAAATCAGAGGCTGATGAAGGTAAAGCACACGGACCTTGGCCAATGCAATGAAATTCAGTATCTGAGGTGCAACTGTTCTGACAAAGTATTTTACTCCTCTGACAGGACGATATATTTCCCCTTTTCTGACGTTGTAGCTTCTGTCCTCTTGTCCTTGAACACAGTTGCATTTGTAAGATGAGAAAAGACACATTTTACCAGAAATAATTAATAGGTTTAAACATGAACAGCATGGACAAATAAACCTGCTCCTTGTATTAGGGCTAGGCAACTGAAGTTTTCTACAAATGATGGCAGACAGTAATTAAAGGAACTCATGGACATTTAGAAATGATCATAACATTACCTGTCATTACTAATGGAGGTTTTGTCTTCCCCTCTCAGATTCTTGACCTACCAAACTGGATGATTAACAGCCTCATGCCACTAAGTTACCCAAAAGGTAGGAATGGTGTTTATCAAAATATAAGAATAGTTGATAGATGGCTAAAAAAAATAGATTGTAAGCAGCCACAAATCACTGTATAAATATTAGTGTTAGAGAAAAAAATGAATAACCTATGCAGCCTTGTGAGGTTGAAGGACAATCCCTCTGTGCTTATAGTTGAAGGCTGAGAGTTACAAGCTCCTCTATGAGATATACTGCTATAGACAGTCATCTCATTATTTGGTGGTTTCCAGACACAGCTGCAGACCTAGGTGATAACTGGTGCTGTCACCATATAACACTTGGCATGAGAAGAAAGAAGCCATTGTTACTTTGCCATAACCTAGGGAGTGTAAATCTTTATCTTAGTGTTTATGCCCAATGGCCAATACGATGTTGACACATCTGCCCTTGCAGGCTGTGTTCACCTTTCTGTTATAAGAATTTGAACTTGTGGTCTGGCCCCTCTGAGTTGAGGTGGCATCGTGAACTCCTGTGAAGTCCTCACCTATCCTCCTTGATCAAGCCCTAATAAACTTCTTCAGTTTAAGACATCCAGGACACCGGTGCTTCTTCTTCCTGCATCACCTCAGAATTTCTCCCTAACAATTAGTTCGTTTTTTTCTTTGCACTTAACAATATTAAAACTGTGAGCACTGGCCTGTGAAATGTGTTCTGTGAGAATATTTGAGCTGGTTCTAGTCATGTTTGCCACACAGCCTGTTTTACAACACGCTTCTTGTTTTTGTCTGTAGTGATGGAGAGACTTCAGCTATACCACACTCTCCTAAAAAATGAAGGTTAGTGTTGTAATGATCTCTTAGCCTTAAGCAAGAAAACACTATTTGGATGCCTTGATTACTGACATCTGACTTCTACATGTTTGTCTGTTTGCAGTTCCACGTTGTGAAACATACAGCAAGCTCAAAGAAAATAATAGGTTCCCCCTGCTTGGTGAGCTGGAAAGAAAAAATGTTGCTCAAAATCAGAGGTGTCCTATGGGTGTTTTCTCACTATTCTTTACGTCCTTATTGTAGGCAAACAATTCCTGGTCATGCATGATACGGTCAACAGATATGGGGCCGTTGATGTCGGATTTCTCTGTTTGCTCTGTAAGAGGAGACTGTCTGACTCTGAATGCTATGCTCACGAGTTCAGTCGTGAACATGTTGCAAAATTTCTGGTGAGTTGATTTACTCTTGACACTACTAATTGCATTATTTTCTAATTAGATGTGGGGGTTTTGCCCTCATCGCCAACCAGTACATATAGTAGTTATTTGAGACATAAACAAAGCAGGACACCACAGTGACAATGCATCAAAGGGTGCAGCAAGATTTGCAAGGATATATGGGCATTTCAGACAAGGTGCCAAACACCTACACTTCATCGTATGTAAATATCACCAATTCCCCAATAGTGAACATTTAGAGAATCAGCTGTATCTGACAAAATCCATACACCAGTCTTTGTAATTTGTATGTGTAGTGTTGCTCTTAAGACTGACCGTTTCAAACAAAGGTAAACAACACCTTTTTTAAAAAGAAAAGTTTGTCACATGAGTGGTCATGAAAACGAGAGTTAAAAAGTTGAAATGTGTGTGTTTTTTATTTTAGAAGAATAAATGCATGGATGATTGATCAGCATGTTCACAAAAATGAGAAGAGTTGGTTCATTTTGGGGGTCGGGGTGAGGTTCTGTGTGTGATAGCTAATTGGAAAACAACAACAGTGTGCTGTTCCCGTGTTATGTGTGTATTTATCGGTAAGACGTCGTCCTCTGAATATCTGTTATTCCGCTAGTACAGTCAGTTTTGTTAATCTACTGTGTTGTGATAGTCATCTCTATCGAAAGTTCTGGATTTGCTGCCAAGATGTGTGAGCCAGTACCAAGTTTGGAGGACGAGTCGGTGAAGCGGGTAGTAAAGATGTCGCCGTTCATTACAGTCTTTTCTCGTAGTTCATCGTCTGCAGCACTGGTTGCGCAGATTAGTTGCGTTGGCTAGTTATGACTCAACATTTAAAGCTTGTCGATTATGTTAATATTAGAAGATTCAAAAGAAGCAAAATGTTTGATAACAATGTTTAACTAAAACGGCTGCTGACCACAGCGGGTCCAAGATGAGCTTAAATTCCTTCAAACGTTGTCAGTATTATCAGCGTCAGTGTTGAGTTGAGCCAGCTAACTGCTGCCGACATGACGTAACCACCTGCCTAACAACCACCAAGAACCGTTACTGGACGTTGGTAACGTTTTGGTACTTTCCCCTTTGAATTCAAAAGCATAGTTTTTAACAAGTAGTAGAACAGTTTTGTGACACAGATAACTGTGTTCATCAGTTATGATAAGAAAATAATGATTATTGGTAGATGAAGCTGCTGTGGCAGTTATTGGTAGCTAGTTAAGCTGGGGCTATCTTAACTAGCTAAACATGGCATCATAAGGCTGCTGCTTTGGAGGATTCTGTGTCTCAGATAAATTTAACTTGTCTCCAGTGTCATTTTATTAATTTTTACTTAATCTCCAGATTAAAAGTTTCTGTTTATGTTCAGAATGTTTTAAGTAAACCTGAGTTATTTAGATAAACCATACTCAGCTATTCAGTTGATTGTTCAGGCAGCTCTGCTGTTGCACATTCAACAATCATTACAGTGGTGTTGTTGTTGTTTGCAGATGTGCAGTACTTAAGAATACTGTGATTTATACAAATGTATTAAAATTCAGATAAAATAGTGCAATACTGACATATTCATACAAAATAAAGTATAAAATGATCCATAATTTTCATGATGTATTACCACAGTGTGCTCTGCAGTTTTTGTGATTAAGATGTGTCAGTGCTGTTATTGCTGGTCTTCCTGGACTCTATGACAACATACTAAGTGTATTGTGTGCATGTATGAGTGCAGGACCGGTTGCACCCAGGCACGCAGACTGAAAACATTGACACAGAGACCTTACTGGACCTGGCAACACAGGCAGCTCGTATTCACTCCATATCACACGTACAGGTAATTTATGCTAAGAATGATATTTCTGTACTGTCTTCATGTGGCATCTCCTCTTGTCATGTACTGATGCAATGTTTTTGTTTTTAAAAGAAAATCGAGCTTCATACACCTATCAGGGAGCCGTGCCATTACAAGAAAGGTAAGTGTCTAATGCCATAAATGTTACACATTGTCATCTGTAAGTAAATTGGTTTCTTGATCCTTCTCACATTGTTTTGTTCCAGCAATAATCATCTTGGCATCTGCAAAAAGAAGAACTGGGGGAGGATCGCTTGAACCTCAAATAAGACCAAAAATGAAGCTGAGTAAGTCCAGCAAAAAAAATATATTTTGAGCATCATGTAGATGTAGATTTATCGGTATGTGTAGTATGATCTATTTAAATACAGTACTTAAAGTTTGGTTCCCATAACAATATACCCTCAGCAGTACATTTGGTTGCATGGAAATTCCAATACTACTTGCGCCTTGAAATCATCTGTTAGTAAACTTAATTTGAACTGCTGACCCATTGCTCTTCATGTTACTGCTTGCTGGATGGTTGACAAAATCACATATTTCTCAGCCCCCAAGAAAACCCTTGGAAAAGTGGACAAGGACCATATGAGGGACAACAGTCAACAATGTACAACGAAGGAGGGATCTAAGGACCAGAGCTGGCAAAAAACCACAGACAACGAAACCAACATCCCTGAAAAGATTTCAGCAGGACTTGATTCTGAAATTGCCAAGAAATGCTCTGCTTCACAAACTAGTACAGATGAGATGAAGACTGCAGGTAAGGAGACATGCCATCAGATAAAAGAGGAGAAGGAAGAGATAAAAGTGTCTGTAACCAGAAGTCCAAGTGGTGAGATTCCAGACAGCATCCTGAAGGTGGAGAAAGAAAATGAAGTAGAGATTGGAAAAGAAGGGAACACAATGTATAACTGTATCCCCACACATGACAAGAGTTACCTGTGCAAAGGAAATGAAAGAAAGAGGGCCAACAGCACTTCTGAAAAATCACAAGATGACAAAGGTTCTGATGAGAAAATGGGGATAGAAATGGGATGTAAAAGACGGCGGTGCACCTCCGAACAGGATGCACCTCCTGAACAGTCCCAAAAAATTCCAAGTGATGAACTTAAAGTGGTGCCCACCACTGACGCAGGAAGGAGTGGCACATCAAGTCACAAGACTATAAAGGATGAAGGTATGCTCATTTGTCGTGAGTTGTCAGAGCCTGTTCTTTTGAGTAGTTAATACGTTAATGAATCCTTTCTTTTGTCATTAATTGGTAGTTGTAAATGATGGTTTGAAATATTAGAATCAAGTTAGTCCTTATATTTTTGTTTCATCATAACATTTCATTAATTGTTTCACATTTTCCTGAGTTCTATTAATTTCACGTTTATTATTGTTACATGGAAGATTGATGACAAAATATTAACGAGCAGTGTATTTTCTAGGCTCATGTGCGTTAATTGAATGCCAGTGCGATCGAGGGGATCCTGCCCACCTCTGTAAGTGCTGTCCTGTGAAGGTCCCAGAGAAAAAGAAAATCCTCAGCAATGTTACTGGGTCGGAGCACCAGCAGACGTGTTTCATGGTGAGCTGAGAGCTGAGCTGTGTGTCATGTAGCATAGCCCTGCCTCCCCCCTTGTTCACTCTGTTCTCAGTTTGCGCCAGTGGTCTGAAGAACTCTCACAGATACTATGCCATCATGCAGCTTAAATTTGTCTAAACTGAAAAGGAACTTCCAACAATATGGTCATTTGAGAGCAAATTTCCATCTTGGTTTTCTCCTGCTAGGCTGTGATGGTGAAGTACAACCTAAATGTAAATGTCAAGACAGATGCCGATTAGGCGTGAGTGAGACTGCTGATGGATTGTGGTTGTGACATCTTTCATAGTGTATTTAGATATCACTTCACAGCCAATAGGGAGAGGAGGAATGACTGTAGTGACCACTTCACTGTTTTCTACTGGTCAGCCTAAGGCAGCAGTGGAGAAAAGTTAAAGGCCACACAACTGAGATAAAACAAGTGACTGATTCAAAACAAATTCAGTAACATTTACACATGTTTGTTGGGACTTTAGGTTGGTGAGCTGGATGACAAAAAACACAATGTGTCAAAGCAAGATGTGAAGTCGGGTAAGGGAACACATTCTTTTAATTTTTGAGCGTATTACTTTGTTCTTGCTGGCTTTGGTTGAAGCTAAGTCGGTGTGCAATATTTCTTTTTGTATTGTCATCACAGCCTCGCAGGCAGTCAAGAAGCCTCTGACTCGGCAGGACAGTTGGTGTGGCCTCCCTGCAACCTCAGCTATGTCTGGTGTTAAACCTGAGCACTCCTCAGTCACTGATCGTGCTCAACATGAGGTCTGCTCCATCACCGAAAATTTCAAGGTGAGTCAATTTGGCATCTGAATGTTTTGATCATTTTCTACTTCTTCAGTTAACAGACCTGGTCCCGTGTCCTGGCGGTGCAGCCAGGCAGAACTATCAGTGCCATATATTTTGTCTTCTGTTCAAAGTGTTTTGAGAACTATAAGATGGCGTGCGCAAGAACATCTTCAGGCCACTCACTCACTGACTGTTCTTCTGTTCAGTTGTGTTCTGTGTGACTCCATTCATGAATCTTTTATTAAAACTCAAGAAAGACAGCTGACGTGTCTTCATATTCTTTTTTAAATACTTTATTGAACGGATAACATTTTTTGCCACCACAACACGTTGCATTAGATATGAACACGTTGCATTAGAAGATGACCAGGCCATAAGTAGTTGTTTTGGTGTGTATCAAAGCAGCTGATGAATGGACATTACATGTTATTAAATGTGTTTGTTTTCAAAGGTGGTGGGGACTGATGATGCTTCAAAAGTCTCAATGACACAGCTATTCTCAGTGCCTGCATCCACACCTGTGGTCGCTCAGAAGACCCCCAGGTGCACCGCAACAACCATGAAGAGCAGTGAAACTGACAGCAAATGTACAGCTTCAACCACGAAATCTGCACCACTGTCCAAACTGGAGGAATGCCAAAATGGAGCTGCGCCCAGAGGATCCTCCACAGTGGTGCGGCAAGTCACCAGCAGAACAGCATCTTCTGAAACAGAATCTAAAATTATGGTCACATCTGAAACCACAGTGACAATTTTGGCCAATGATGTGGCTAAAGCAACAGTTCAACACAAAAATATTCGAGTGCCACACTGTCATAAGAGTAATCCACCTGCTGCACCTCACCAGACCATGGTCAGGCCTGAGCACAAGAGTCCATCCACAGAGCCATCACATATCTCCATGACTAAGATGAAACCAAGTGAAAAGCCTCCTAAAGTTGGTAAGTATCATTATTGGTATGAGGAAAATAACTCCGTAACCCTGAGTGGTTTTAATCACTGCTCTACTGCTTTGTGTTACAGGTATAAAATACCTCATTACAGTGACATGTGGAGGAAAGCAGAAGATCTACTGTCAGCTGTGTTCAGTCAAGTTGAAGACTTCCAGTCACTTGTATGATACATGCCACAAGTATAACTATGTGGTGGGTGACTCTTGCTGTAGAACATGAGTAAAGCAGCGCATTATTACAGATGTTAAAAGTGCTTTCTTTCCAGAAAAAGATGTTGCCTACGGTGCATGTGAAGTTAGAGAAAGTGGACGAGCTTGTGGGTTCCTTGCATCACGTGGAGAAAACTACTGGATCTTCAAAGAGCAAGGTGAGCTGCACACGTCTCTTCATACAGTTGATATGATTTGAAAATTATCACTAGGACCATCGGAAGCAAAACAGTGGAAAAGCAACTGACAGCAGCTGACTTGCATAGTTCCCCTTTAACGTCAGCGATTCCTCTGCTCTCCTTGGTCGATCAATCAATTGATGGTTACATGTGGTTATTTACATGAAATTGTGGCAGACGAATTACAATTAGTATTAGTATTATAAAGATATATAAAGATTTTGTCTTTCTTTCTGCCAGAGTATAGAAGTGACGAGTGACGAGTACATAAAGCTGGGTGCTGTCTCGGATGACGAAGGTAAAGATATTCCAAAATCCGTAAAAGCAAGATTTTTCTTTTTTTTGTCCAAAATGGACAGACATTGACAAAGTATCAGAGTGGCAGTCATAGAAACATCCCTGGACCTGTTCAGGTCTGGACAACATATAGACACGTTTTCTTTGAAATTCGTACACATGCATTTCCTCATCAGCAGCAGGTCTTTAGTTTAGGGCTCTAAGGGGGCAAATGCGAGTAATAATAATCTCTGTTTACCCCGATCTGCTTTACATATTGTTGTTTTTTAGCAGTTTTAAGGTTTCATACATGAAATTTGGGGTTAGTTGTCAAAGCAACACTATGTAGATTCTGAACACAGATAGCCCAAATATCGGATTGGTGTTGTAGAATTTTACCAGAGTCTCACTCCGCTAGTCAGAGTTACAGGGGGAGTCGGATTTTGTTCAAGCTCAAGACCGGTCTCCCTGCTCCTCTCATCCGCACACGAGCGCCCTGTGCTTCGATGCACGGCTGGCCATCCTCCCCTCCAGAGCTCCGGCAACAAACAAAACTCTGACTAGGCTTGTGTTCAATCACTTCTTTTCTTCATCCCCTCCAACAAAAGCCTCTTTGCTTTCCTCTGGCACTGACTCTAACACTTGAAAGAGTTTATAAAGATTATTTTAAGGCCGAGAAACTACATCGTGTTGCTTCAATAGAGAAATCCCTGAAGTTTAGTTTTTGTGAACTTGCATGCAAAGGTATTTGTCTAATTCAAGAATCAGGAATATTTTTTGGTCTCAATCCCCCTTCTGTCTTTTGCTCTTAGGTCTTAAATGGGTAGAACAAATGCTGGAAGAGAGAAACGTGCATAGCCAGGCTTTGAGACAGCAAGCTGCCCTCATCGTTTCACATGACGTTTCAAGCCCAAATGATGGTAATTTCACATAATTTTAGAGAATCAGATTTTTTCACCCCCATGCAAATACATTTGAACTAATGAATTTGTATTTACATTCCTGAGGGGATATTGTTTGTTTGGATCTATTGACAGCGTAGTCAACTTGAGAAGCTCATTGCATTATTGTAAAGTTATTTTGAAGTTGTAGTGAGGTCCTGTGAGTGAGACACACAGGTCTGGATTATCTTAGACCAATTTTTGCGTATTCTTTCTCTCAGAGGTGTACATGCAGCAGAATGAAGTGTTAGGACTTTTTACTAAGAACCAACCAAACCAGCTCCAGACACAAGGTAAGAGCAAAAAGGCAAACAGTGGGGACACCCAGTTCACTACACAGCCTTTGTCCCAACTGCATTGGCCATGAGTTTGAAGCAGACCTGTGGCAATATGCTGCATGTCATTCCCCTCTCTTCTGTCTCTCTCCACTGTCCTGTGATAATGAATGCAAAATGGCCAAACAACATCTGAAAAAAAGCGAAAAAAAGAATTGTAAAAAGATATTTGTTCTGAAGTTGCATGCTGTAGAATTAATAACTGCTCTTAATTCAGAAATGAAATCAAACCCGACCATCAAAAGTGATCCAGACCCCCAACACATAGCAGGTATTATGATTGTCTTTGTTATTGCAACCAACAGAGAGTCAAACTACCTTAATGTTCACATTTACCACTGGAGTAAAAATGATTTGCGCTCTATTTAGTCTCTGTCAAACAGGACAGGGTTGAGCAAGATGTGGAGGACCAAGCTCATGTTCCAGTCAATTCTGCAATGCACAGTCCTAGTAAACACCAAACTTTATCTTTCAGCTTCTCCCACATGCTTATTTCCACATGCTTTTACAATAGCAAGTTAATTTAAAGAGCATGACTCTTTATCCACTTTCCTTTCATTTTTGTGCTATCTGTGTTTTTTGTTCTTCTGTAGAATAAATTCATTGCATTCTACTTCCCCTAAATTCAAATACAAAAGGTATTAGTTTGTTAGTCTTGGCAATTTTGTTGTTGTTGTTAACGTTTGTCTCCCCTACTTCTGTCTCACATCTGCCCTTCCTTCCTCACATCCTTACCTCCCAGCAGCCCATGGTTGTGCAGATCTTCCAGTCACTCAATCAGAATCTGTGGACAGCTTTGCTCACATCTCTCATCCCTGCCAAGAGGCTCCTGAGGACAGACAGCGGCAGGAGAGACGTGACCCAAGGATACGAGACACAGAGAAGACATCACCTGTAATACCACCCAGCCCAACCCCTTTCTCTTCTGCAGCTGTGGTGAATACAGAACTGCAGCACCAGTCAAGATGCAGCCTTGAAGCTGAACAAAAATCCAAACACCTCAGATACAGTGGAAGACCTGAACAGCACAAAGCATCAGAAGCGCACCTAAAAATTTTTGTGGGTAGGTATTATGCATTTACCCTGCACTGTATGGATTTGAGGGCTTTTTGTGTTTAACATACTGATTTGTTATGTTGTACTGATATCAGGGGAAAGAGTTGAGGGCTCCTCCAATTTGTCCAAATACTTAAGTGTGAAGAAACTGGAAACAATTGGTGGGTGTGCCCACCCTTACTCAACAGTCCCTTAAAGCTTCATTGTTCCATGTCATTTCACTGAAGCATAAAATATGTAAAGGATATTGTGCACTCGTCAGGTCTGGGCTCCGTGTGGGAGTGTAAAGGGCCATCTCAGAAGTCATTCTTCTTGTGTGAGAGCTGCAGGGAGAAGCTGTCACTCAAGGACATCTTTCAGCATCTGACCAGCACTGATCACATATTCAAATACATTGTGAGTGGCATCCAAGTAATTCAGAGAAAACTCTTAACCACAAATATACTTAACATGGACTCTCACATTTTTTTCAATGCATGATATGCTTGTCTTTTAGAGCAATGTGTATCCACAGCATCTGAATTTCTGGCAGAACAAGGATGTGAGCCAAGAGCAGAAAGAGTATATTTTAAAAGGTGTTGCACAGCAACTGTATCTGCGGGAGCGTCACAACAGGATGGATGCACAGGTAGCCTCTTACGTATATGTGTCAAAGTAGTAGTAGCGATTTTGGAAAGAAACATTTAATAGGCTAGCATTGTAATGATGCAGTTTCAAGGCAGTCCAAGATCTGTAGTTCAAGGCATTTTGATTTGAGTTTGGGTTTACCACCAGCATGCCATGGAATGAATGAGGAAAAGCTTCCTTTAAACCTCTTTATATATGTATTTCACAGGAATGCATGGGTAATAGGTGGATAACATTTTAGGACTTCCCTCTAGGTAGGGGTGGGCGATATAGCAAAAATATCATCACGACGATGATCATTGCTGTTTATTGTCGGTTGTTGGTTTCAATAGGACAATATTTTGTAATAAAATCTTCAAATCTTGATAGGATTGTTGTTTCTCATTCCTCACCATAGGGCAAGGTTTTTGCCACCACACTAATCCTTCACAATCTAATATCGTCATACCACCCACCCCTACCTCTAGGTAAATGAGTATCAATCACTGCTGTCAGTTCTTCCAGTCGCCTGACGTTTTGTCCACTCATTTATTCTGGGAAGACATGCACATAACCTTATATGGTCCACAGTACTTTTACTTGGTTTGTCAGTGCACACACATGTGGCCTATGTAAAAACATTCTAACAAGCATATTTGGTCTGTATCACTTATGGTGGATACAATATGTTAAGGTTTCACAGTTGTGCTTCATTTGCCTGAAAAAACAACTTGAATGGACAAAGTACATTGATTATTCCAGTAACCCTGTGTGTTTCTCTAACAAAGGGTGTAGCGCTTGGAAAAGACCTCTACGAATATGTGCGAACGGCTTCATTCAGTGAAGGTAGGAGTAGGTTCAGTGTGCAGTAACTGAGTGTTTGAGAGTAAAGTGATATTAACTGAACTGACTTTTTTTTTTGTAGCTTTAGAAGTGCTTCAAAACATTGGGAAAGTAGATAAACTGAGCGTCATGTGTTCATCCACCAATATTCCACAACAAACAGGTGAGTGCCACCACCCAGAACATGATCCTTTTTAAAATGAGAGTGTTGAAATCAGAAAGTCTTTACTCTCATTGCACAAGTACAGTGAGTATAATGGGCTATGATGGTTGATTTCTGTTGCACAGACACGGCGTCTGAAGAGCAATGGGAGAGTCAAGAGGAACCTCTTCCAACAGAGGAGCCCGAGAGAGACCAGACATATGACAATGGTATGAAATATTTATGTATCATGCGTGTACCATGGACTGTATTTGTAAACATGGATGTAGCCTGCAAATTTCTGAGTCATTTTGTTACTGCACATTTATAGAGTTGTCAAAAATTCAGAAATTTAAATCTGAACTGTAATATATTAATGCTGTTTTCACAAAACAGATGAACAGAATTTGGAAGAAGAGACTGCAATGGCTGGACGTTTGGATGAAGTCAGACATGGAACAGTCTGGAGTCCTTTGCATGTTACCGGTGCCTCCTCAAACGCTGATTCTGTTGTCTTGCCGTTCCTCGGTCCTGACACAGATATCAGTTCCAGAAAGACTTGCAGGAGCCCCTCTATACAACCGGAGCCCGGACCACCAGACACTCAACACCGAGAAGCTGTTGCAGAGATGCACAAAGAAGCCCAGTCTACTGTTCGTCCTAAAGCTGTGCAAACCCTTTCAGTGTCTCCCACAGATAAACCTCCTGTATCCAGGAAAAGGCCAGCTGAGACATCTGTTGAGGCACTGCTCAGAAGTTGCACAGATGACCCCCAGCTCAAGGAGCTTTTGCGAGCCAAATGCATTCGCAGCTCACAGCAGCAGGACTGTAAACCCAGTTCTGAACCAGCCTGCAAGTCCACTTCTGTTAACCCCAACGCAGCCTCCACCACCCTGCTTCAGGAGGACAAAAGCACAGGCCCTAAACCTTATACAGATGAGGATTGTGTACAGCTTGTGGACCTAATAGCTCAGATGAGAGAGGATAGGTCTGAGATAAAGATCTTTTTTCACAAGCCAGATCCAGATAATGCTGCAATTAAAAGTGGTGTGGAAAGCACGGTGGATTCAAAGTGTGAGGTAGTTAAGTCAGATGGCACCATATCATCTTCTGCCAATACTGCTGACCCCAGTGAGCCAAAAACCCAGAGTGTCAGCACTGAGACCATCTCAGGCAATGAGACCCAGCTCAAACCTAGTCTCACTGACTGTGAAGTCACCAATCGTAATGCAGGGCAGATATCACAGCCACAAGGGAACATGCAGACTGAGACCAATGGTTGTGTTAATCATATGCCCATTGACACCATCATAACAGCCAGGTCAAACCGAACCAGCCAGCAAACGAGCAGCAGCAAAGAACAGAAACACACCCGGGCACAGTGGCAGTGAGGCAGCTCACAGCTCCACAACGGATACATCAGTCCCCAGTAACACTCAGACACTTTTGGCAAGGTATTTTCAGTACAGCCAAATGTCTCCTGTCATAAATGGAAATTCACATCACCTTTCCACTGCAGCTGTTGCAGGTTACTCATCACCAGACAACCCAAGGTTGCCTTGGTATCCCCAAGGCACCGGCAAACCCCTCTCTACCTTCTTGTTCATGGTTTTTTTACCTCAGTTCTCTCTTCAGTACCCCATGAAACCGCCGGTTAAACTATGTTCTATATATGTCTTATCCCTAACCCCCGTACACCCTAACTCATCTGGGTGTACCCACCTGGGATACTGTGACAAAAAACCCTTTTGCCCATTAATTTCATTATGTTTGTGTATTAATGTGTTGATTTCAGGCATGGTGCCATATGTGTGCTATTGTAAATGTACTGTGTTCAGAGTCCTGAAACATGAGTTTTAAATTAAGTTAACTGATCTTCTGTTGAAGTCACAGTGACTTTGTTATACATTGCAAGTACTGTTAGCTTTGTATCTGTATATTGAATTTGTAATACTGTAAAACCTTTTGAAATTTAGGATGTTAAGCTGCTGTTGCTCTTTTCACTTTTTTACTTTTTTAATGCAGCATTGTCAGCAGTTACTACTGTGATTTTTGGAAGAAGTTTTAATATTCATATTCTGTTAATTTGAATAAAATTGTTGTAAAACAGACCTGTTGTATCTTTATCTATATATCTATTTTATCTAAATTGATAGGTCTCATTTATTCACCAGGCTGTCGTGTCTAAATTTATAAGGAAGTGCACTTCTGTTCACCACACAGCCAGTTTGGTCAGGAGGAAGTGTGAGACCTATGGGATTGCCCCTGATGCACTACTACATGAGTAATACTTGTTTGAAACTGACTAAATTTATTTAAAACTGAAAGGGGGTGGGGTTTTTTTTTTAAATGTTTTCTTCTGTTTGAGTAAACTTTTTGGGGGGAAAAACTGGCTACAAGCTGAAAAACATGGTCGATGTGTGTTTTTGTATTGCTGTGGTTTGATTCAGGTGTGAGTTTTTTTTCTGTTGCTTCTTCATTTTCCTGACAATATTCCCATTTCCCTCAAAACATGTTTTATATCTGGTTATATTAGATTCTGACCAGGGGCTGGTTTCACAAAGACAGACTATGACTGTGGCTCAGATAAGTACAAAATAATAGTCTCAAAAGGGGTCCAATAAGTCAGAAAAATGCTCATCAAAGTGTCTAAAAAAAAAACCTTTCTTAAAAATGATTTGAAAAAGTGGAGAGGAGGTCTGATGCAGCATAGAAAAAAAACAATCAGGAAGAGAAGAAAGGTTTAATTCTGGCTCAGGTTGAATTCTAAGTCAGTGGGAAAAAATAAGGTGTGTAAACAAAAATGAGCTGTGAACGAGCATCAAGACATGGACAGAGTACTTTGGCACCATAAGTGTTAGACACATTTTTTCCCTGGATTCTGTGGGTTCAGATTAATATACTGATATATGTTAATATATATATATATTTGTTTGTTTTTGTTTTTTCAAAGTTTCAAAGTTTCTTCAAATTTTGAGGTAATTTGGCACAGAAAATCACTAGAACAAGCACAATTTCAGAATAAAAGCCCTCTAAAATCTCATATATGAGCGATGCTATTTCTGGACTCTGATTAATGTTAAAATGAAACTTTCTGTTTCTACACAACATTTCCACTTCAGACTGAGCACAACTATCCAAGAGTGTCCCTTTAAAAATATTTGTTAGAATGTGAAGATTTTATTTTGAAATCAGTCCTGGCATGCTCTTACCGTAATGCCTAGTATACAAGCGTACCGCAAAACAACGAGGTTGATAGTGGAGGTTGGCTTGACCGCCGTATAAAGCTGGCGAAGAAAAAGAGGAAGAGCCGCCCGAGTTCATCAGGTCACAGCCTGCATGTTATCAAGGCAGCGGGGAAGTGAGCAGTGAGTGGACTGACGGATAAACGTTGTTTGTATGAACGTTAATCTTACATTTCACGGCTTTTAGGACAGAACGGTTAATTAGACAACTTAATTCGACTTGGCAACATAGCGGCACATTGCATTTCTGTCGGTAAGTTTGATGTCTTTACCTTGCAAACAAATACAGCTAGCTACTGTAGGTCACCACTGGTTTATTTACGGGGCTGTGGTGAATGTTGATAGGAAAAAAAACCTACCTTAAGAAAAAGGTAACCTTACCTTACCTGCCTTTAGAAGATGTATGTTTTGTTTGTAAATCCTTTTTCTCACATTCTCAGTTCACATTATTGTCCACCAACGGTTGTTAACGGACGTTAAAAAATATCCGCCATTTAGTGACTTGTTAAAAAAAGTTACTTTGTTTTATTCCTCAGCTCGACGGAGGAAGCACGTTGTAAGATAGAGTTCACGGTGCTCGCACACTAATTTACACTACCGGTGAGTATCCTACATTTATGGTCCTTTTTCACTGTACTGGTCATTAATGTAACTTCAGTGTAACGTTAACGGCAACTGAAAATAATCATGAAGGCTTTTAACTTTTCCTGGGAGCTGTCAACGTGGGTTAACTAGATTTAGATGGTTTCCTGACAAACATAAAAGGAGTTGAGTGTTTATTTTACATGGTTGTTTAGGTGAGATTATTAACGGAAAAACACTCAGTTTTTATTGCAACTGTTAAGATTAATGTTTGGCGCTGTCAAGCCACAATCCAAGTAAATTACAAATTGGGGACTGTTTTTCCATTATGCCGAAAATGCAGCAGAAAGTCGCAGCAGTAATCCATCAGAGTGCGGTTTTCATAAAAAAGGTTTCAAAAATCTCATGTTGAGCAATGCATTGATTTGTGTTGTATCTTAACAGCCTGATGGTAATGCAGCTCCATCTGGTGGTTACAGTTTAACTCAGATCCACAGCACGGTTACAGTTACACTAAATGACTAATGAGAGATAAATGAACAAAAAACAAGACTATTTAAGGTTTTTATTTAAGGTTGGCATAATTATTTATCAGTCAGACACAATCTAGAAACCATGATCATTTCACACTTGTCTCCAAATTTGCTGATTTGTAGACAATCTGGAGGAAGAAGTTATGTTGACTTCTTCTTGGATATCTTGTATATTCTGCATTGCATAACTTGCACACGATATGCTGCATGCAGAGTTTTCTGCACATCTACTAACATAAGATAATTCTCAAATTATACAAAGCAGGATATAGAAAAACACACTGCCTACTGCTCGGTGCTGGCAGGAGGAATAGCTCAACAATGACCAGTACATACAACAGTGGCAGGCTGGACATCTACACATAAATTAGCCACTCTGTAGTCAAAAACTACTTTGTTTTAAAATTCCTCTGGCAGCTATTCCTCCGCTGACCTTGGAAGGCAGGCAGCTGAAGACATACACATGATAAGGGAGTCTCTGAAACAATGTGGGAGCTTATCTCTGAGAGAGAAGGAGTAATACTGTCCAATAAAACACACTGTTTTTTGCTAGCCACAGGTATAAGACACTCATCTTTAATGATGCTTTTCTGAAGTGGTTGATTCATCAGTGGAGAGATTGGTTCAAGATCTTAAGTTCATTGTGCTTTAATATGAGCTCGGGTTTATCATGTGGTATATTGATGTGTTGATGAAAAGAAGAGATCACTGCCAACTCGTCTTCACTTGTAATCAAAAAGAGTTTATTCCAAGAAGAAGAACAGTCGAATACAGCATCTCTGGAGCCAATCTGAGATGTGTACTCTTGGCCCAAAAGCATAACCTTACACATGTTTCTGGTTACAAAAACTCTACCCTCTCAGACAGAGAGAGAATACCTTATCCAGATGGTGAATGACCTGGCCCTTAACCTTTAGGGAAACAATCACATTGAACCAGACACATCCATTAGATCAAATTACTTCTGAGCTGAGTGAACTGGGTGAACTGGATGAACCCCTGAAGTTGAACACCAGTTTACATATTCCCTCAACCTACAGAAACCATACATATACACAAGAAGATCATAAGATTGTTGAACACTATAGTATACTATAGTAAAAAGTTCAGGTGAATAAGTATGGGTGACACTAGATAACTTTATGAAGTCCTCTTCTCTCTAGATAAACAAGAGACAACACTCATCATTAGTTTTAACATTGAGAAACATGAGAAAATATGGTAAAATGATATGTAGTTAAATTACTCTACATGGAGACTGATGTGAGTCTTGTGATGTATAATAGGTTTTACTGTAAGGTGAAAGGTCACATCTATATTTTTATTAGACTAAATACTTTTTTCTGTTATTTATCTATGTCTGTATTTGTATTATATTTTTCATGCTGTTTTAGAGGAAAAATGAAAAAAAAATGTTGTGGAAGTTGGACACAAGCACATTCATATTAACCCTCAGAGGTGATGACCACAATCTGTCATATTAGGAAAATTCCTTCAGACAAGTTGGTTAGGGTTGAAAATTTCTATTGAAGACGCAGAGGAAAAAGTTCAAAGTGTCTGTTCAGCATTCTGTGTACCGCCATGTCTGTTTTTGTTACACTTCACCTGGCACTATACCATGTAGGGTGAATGTGTCGAATGAAGTGACCGGTGTTGAGCATTCAGGGTGCCACTGCACTTTCCATCAGTGACCCCTTTTTGTTGCTGTTCAGACTGAACACCAGCACCAGCAGGTGTAATTTACTAGACAGACACTCAACTTCTCTGTCAAGTACTTGGTACTTTTAAAAATTCCCATAACACTGTATTATAGTAACTTAATGTAAACTCCAATTTCAATTTTATGCAGGTGGAGATCCTACAACAGCAGCATGCATCCGGCTGAGGCACAAAGAGGTATGTCTTGGAGTCCCTTGTCCCTTGAGGGGGCTATAATACACTATACATACATATCATCTATCTATCTGCATGGTTTTCCAGTTATTATTTTTGACTGATGTCTTTTCTGTAGGAGATTCAAGCAGAAGTGAGCTGCTCAGTTCTCTGAGGGTGTATCTGAACAACAAGAACAGACTACAACCCATTATTGGTCTGTAGCAACAAATGCCTATTTATTGTGTATGTTCCCTGTGTGTCCTGTGTGTATTGAAATGATTTGTTGTTTTATATACACCCAGGCCTGGGCAGCATCATAGAATGTGTGAAGGTGGGTACATGCAACAAAGAAGTGTTGTACCTATGTGTGGTGTGTTTTTGTCGACTAAGTAAAGCTGACGTGCGGAACCACATCCTTGGAAGTCTCCACAGATACAACTACGTTGTAAGTATTACTGCAGCAGAAGTCATGATGCCAAGTTTGTGTGCTGCCTTGGACTTGTAATGTTTTTTTGTTTTTTTTTTACTCAACAGAAAACCTACTACCCCAGCTTAGTGTCTAAATGGAAGGAGAACTCTGACCTGTCTAAGCTGGCATGGCCTTTAATGGAGATAGCCAAGACAATTGAGGGAAAAGAGGGAGCTGGAGATGTGCAGGTATGTAAATTGATTGTTTATTTTTAGCACATGGTTGTTTTGGATGTAAGTTTTTTTTTTTAATCTTTTTCCATCTCCACATGAAGTTGTTTGAGGTTGAAGATGCTGTATACCAGAAGATGGCAACACACAATGAAAATGATGGTAAGGGACAAGTCTTTGTCTTTTTTCCTGCGTTTGTCTGGACTTGTTTTTTTTCTTGTCTTTTTTATGATTGACATGAGATATCAATTTTTACTCCAAGTGGGTCTTATACTCTCTCTTATTCCACAGCAGTAACTATGATAAATTATTTAAGAGACTGGCACGGTGAGCCTGTGACCTCTTCAGAGACTACCTCTGTGCAGGTGGAGCAACGTTCCATCCAATCACAGAGGATTGTATTGCTTTCTGGGAAATCCCTCAAGGCTGACATGATATCACATAAGACTTCAAGCACACAAACTAACAAGCCCACACATGTGATGCAGTCGCCAGGAAGTTGTCTAAAAAACATCTCACCATCACACAATACACAGATGTCACCTGAAGCCTCTGCGCTGTCAGAGAGCAGCTTTCTTAATGGCTACACAGGCACCACGCCTCTTATTGGTGAGTGCAAATCAATCATAGCAATAGTGTCGGCTAAAGTTCCAGAATCTGAAAGAATTTTTAAACCTTTGAACAGATGCCAAATGTTAGTTATTAAAAAAATGTGCTTGTATATGTTTGCACCAGGTCTTGTCCGTGTGGTTGAGTGTAGGAGTGAAGATGGCAACATGCATGTTTTCTTATGCCACTGCTGCCGCATCAGATCCAACAAAGAGGACATCATTGATCACCTCACCAGCTCCTCTCATCTCACCAACTACTTGGTCAGTTTGTTATATATAAATAACAGAAACCCAAATACTTTTTCATTAGGCCTCCTGAGGCTTGGGAGAACATGCTTGGAGCGAGTTTTAAGTTCACTGAAAACATCTCTGTGTAGACGGAAAAACATCCTGAGCAGATGGATGTAATCACAGCAGATATTAATGACAACTGTCAGTTAATCCAGTCTCACGCCAGGAAAGTCGAACAAGAGGAGGGCAGAGGAGAACTGAAGGTATTGTATTCACTTTTATGCACAGCTTATCCTGCTTTGCTACTGTAGATGTGAAATGACTTGCAATTCTGACCCCTCACAGAGGAGTTCTTGACCTCACTTAAAATTGTCTCTCCATCAGTTTTCAAATATCTTATGTTCCTAGGTGATAAATGTACCAGAATCACTCTGTATCCCAATGACTGGCAAAAGTTACCACTGGTGTAAGTACAGATTCATATTTTTTGGTTGGCCATAAACAATTGACCTCTTTAACTCCAGCTCTCTGCTCTTGAAGAGTCGCTTATGATGTAAGTACAAGCTGTATTTTCTTCTGTCCCTTCGTTTTATCACTCTTGGTTTTATATCTTTGAGAGATGGTGTTACACTGGATGCTGTGCATAAAAGAAATACTCCAAGGTCTCAAATTTGAAAAAAAAAAAAAAAAAAGCCTCCAGTAACCAGAATAAACCCACCAAAGCTTCTGTTCTCTTTTGCAGCCAACGTTTGTTGTAGAGGAAGTGAGTTTTTCTCACGTGTCCAGACCACGTGTGTTGATAAATGCATTTATACTTTTGTGGTTAAAGGGGCTATGTATGTCTTATATTTTGTTATGTATATTTTTCTCCATCCTTTTTCCTCTTACAGCTTCTAAATGGCTAGTTTATTTTTCATTGCAAAGGCTTATGATTGTGTTTTTGTTTTGTATAGCCTGTGTATTGTGTTTTCTATCCACTTCCAGGTATAAAGATGCTATGTAATGGATTGACACTCGCAGACACCCATAAAAGCAAAATCACAGGTGTGTTCACGGAAGCTACTCTTCACTTGCCGAAGTTTCTACTGTTTTGTCAATATTGAAACAGTTGTGCAATTTTGTGTTGCTTTCTGTTCAGGGTCAAGCAGGAGCAAGGCCTCCGTTGAGGGCAAACCAGAGAAACACACAGCAGTGCTGTTGAAAAGGACCAAAAAAAAGGCAAAAAAGAAGGTAAAGAAAGTGACAAATACTGTGTTCAATGTAAGCCTGCCCCTGACCAAAGGTTTGGTGCTGCTGGAGAGGATGACTTTCCGTGAGGACAGCCTCCCCATGTCAGATTCACATTCATCGGCCTCAGACCTCGTCCCATCGCCCCAGACAGAGGACTGTGTGTTGGACTATGATATTGAGCAAGACGTCTATAGTGAAGTTCCAAAAACTGATCAATACATGAGACCAGAGAGAATCTTCACAAGCACTCCGTATCAAGGGGAGGACAGTTCATTCAGTATTAATGAAGACTTAAGGCAGTCTGGTCATGTTACTTGGACAAACAATCAAAAGGTTTATGGTGAGAGGAATTATGGCACCCAGCATGCTTCTCACGAAACATCAGTGAAGAACTTTGGAGACCTACAGAAAGAAGAGTTGTCACATGCTGTGTGCAACACTCAGGACTGGGCATCTTATAACTCTTCCTACAGACCTGAGGATGGTTATGCTTCACAGTGGTACAGTTCTGCTCCACAGAATCAAGTCGGAACAGGAGAGAAAGTGCTAAGAGAAGAGAAAAGGGAGATGAGCTTAGCTGCTGCTCAAAGTTATTACCAACAACAGCCCCAAAACCTGTACATGGCAGCAGATCATCCAAGCCGTCTGACAGGCAGTGTTGGACATCATAATTTGCCTGGTGAATCGACTCCCTATTTAAATGCTGCTTGGAACAGTGAATATCCTCAGTCAGATTTACCTGCTCGCAGTGGCATCATGGCACCTCAGCCCAGAGTACAGTCTCTTGAGACTGAACAGAGATATCAGCGAACATACATGGAGTTCACTAGCAGCCATGTTCACTCCACAACTCCACAAAGTTATGTGGCACAACCTGCAGCCTATCAAGGCATCTACATCGGCCATGGGGTAATGTCTGTCCCTAACTACAGTTATGATCTGAACTACAGTAATCTGTGTTATGGAGCCTCCTCTGATCATAGTTACAGAGACACAGGGCTACCAGGTTTGATGCCAAGAAGTGTAGGTGGAGCATCTCCATTTATGAGTGCATATCCCAATTTAAATTCAGCATACGTGGCCACACCTTATGGGGGCCAGACCTCTACTCGAGGTAGTGGTGTCCCCATTGAATGAAATAACATTTGGATGATCTGTCTTGTGATTATGCTAATTTAAACTCTGTATCTTATGTCTGTCAGAATTTGGATTTACTCAATTAAGATATGTTGCCTACAGTGAGAGTTATAGCCTCTGGCATCAATAGCATCAGTATTCAGCTTTGTTGCCTTTTACTTTGATCATTATTTGATGAGAATTGGATTTTTGTTTTTGGTAGTAACACTGACAGGGATTTTCATTGATGTAAAATGTAAAAACAGAACTTTTGAGCTATAAACATGAAATGAGTGTGGCTGATATAGAATTGTATACATTTGTCAAGATAGCCTGGAAAGTGTTAGTGACTTGATGCATACAGGCACAATTGAAGATACTGAGATCATTTAAGATTAATAGTGCTGGGATATTGCTAGGTTCATGTGTTCTGACCAAGTGAGGGTGAGAACCATTTAATTATATAAAGCATCAAACTTTGTTTGTGTGGCAGCTGGCTGTTATACTTAAAAGTCACATTATTAATGCTACTATGCTAAGTGAATATAACTGCTAACTTGTATTTCTTTTGGACCAAGTCAACTGCATTTATGTATAAACTGAGCCTAATGAACTCACTTTGTTATGCAATGTCAAATGTGCAACAGAACTAGTTGTTGAATAAAGCACTGCTGAGGTTATTTGGGTTACTTTACCTATTTTGTTGATTGTGTGCACCACTTATGATGTTGAATTTGTGTTGATTCTATAGATTATAGATTTCTTTGTTAGTGGGAGTTCAAATGTCTTTGTGCAAAAACTGTTGTAAAATTCTTTTAGTTTTTGATAAGTGAATTTTGTTTTCAGTGTAAGGTGATTTATTGTAAGGCTCCTTTATAGTTACTTTTGCATTTGAAGTTTGTTGTACTCTTGTTTCCTGGCCCTGCAGAGCACCCTTAACCTTTCACCAAACATGAATGGTACACCAGCAATGCTGCACTAATTTCATCACAAAAAGTTAACCTCATTTGAAGATATCCTGACATACCATGTCCAATGTGAAAGTGCTTTAAGAACTTCCATTCAATCCAAGGTTAAATCAGCAGTATTAACTTAATTAAAATCAGATAACAGCATAATTACTTAGCAGGGATGCGCCAGGTTGCTATGACCAAGATCTGGGAAATGTTGCAAATGATGATTATTTTTATGCTTTAGGAATGGAAGGCTTTGAAGCATAAATCTTCAATGCAACTGATGTGGTGCAGAATAAATTTTTTGTAAACTTGATATGTGTTTCTGTTTCATCATTTAAGAGGTTGAAATGTTGTCAGATTTTGACTAATTTATTAATCCTAAGAAGTACACTACCTCAGCAGTTTAGCCAGTCCATACAACCTTGAAATTAGTAGGTAAATACAAATTGGTTTTTCATCAGTTTTGATAGGTAGGTAAAATGAGTGAGATATCAGAAACAACATGTTCAGAAGCAACATGCATATGTTGTTCATGGGTCAATGTATGCATGTTCTTCTTGTTATTTTAAAATCAGGATTCCCCTGATCTCCCCTGTCATTTTCAGCATTATTTTGTAAAATAAAGATCTAGACTTTGACACTTACTTGAACATGTTTGGGAATACGGCTTATAGTTTTTTTTATCACTTATATCAGGGCAAAGAAGGTTGAACAAAGGTGTACAGTCTGTTAGTTATTATGGTGAACATTAACATGAAGGGTACTGAGATGAGACCGTCAGTTATGCAGGCTGCCCAATTCCCGTCAGCGATGATACTACAACATGGATTAACTGCATCATATTTGTATTTTTACACAGACTGCGAAGTTTCATTCAGATTTAATACGTCACGCGACCAACAGAAAATTTTGACCGTCACGATGAGCTGATGTTTTCATATTTAGTTATAACGACGTCTATAATTTCCACCTGACTTGAACGCAACGTAGCTGTCGTACGGAACGTGCGGAAGCGCCTCTTGCAGTCTGCGCTGGTTTGTCCGAAGCGGAGCCTGCAGGGCAGCCCCCCCCCCTCTAACTACCGTTAGGCTAACTGGGTTAGCACAAATCGTGTCTTCACCATAGGAACGGTATCGTATGGCATTTATTTTGAATGGCTAAAACTCTAGTAACGACTGGTTAGCTGTAGGTACACACCTCTGGGAGAAACATTGAAGCTGCCTCTCCCGGTTTCTCACACTCCCCCAATCTCGTCGATATGTCAGCTTTCTCTGAGGCGGCTCTAGAAAAGAAACTATCCGAGCTTAGTAACTCTCAGCAAAGTGTGCAGACGTTGTCGTTGTGGCTCATTCATCATAGAAAACACTCGAAGACCATAGTCAACGTTTGGTTCAACGAATTAAGAAAAGGTAAGAATTGCACGAGCTAGCTAGTTCCTCGTAATAAAAGACGGCTAACATGTTTACACAACTTAGATGTAGCTTATGGCTGCACGCGCTGGCTTACTTTGGCAATATTGTTATTAAAATTTCACTAAACCTGCTCGACAACGGACTGTTGTTAGTAGAGCAGTTGCTAACGCTAGCCAACTTTCGTGCAGTAGCAGGTCGGAGAGGTTTAACTCATCAGCATTGTCTTAACATCAAGGCTAACCTAGCATTTAACCACGTTACCCCCCTCCCTCCCCCCAACGCTGCTTTGTTTCTCTATTTTTGTAGCCATGTGAAGTCTAACGCAGACGGTCAGCATGTTGATGCTGTGGCTTTCTAAATTTACACATCGATGTTAGCTTCGGTAAACGAGTCTCTAATTGTTTAGCCCTGATGCAAGACCGTCATGCTGCTTCTCAGATTGACTCCCACGGTGCAGGTAGTAAGTTCATATTGAGCTGGATTCCTTCAAGTTGTAGAAATAAAGATTCACAGTTAGCAACTGAGATGATGGCTATATGTGTCAAATAAAGGTTGTTGCTCATATTGATGAAAACTCGATAATTTCCACCCAACTCATCAGTTACTGTCATTTCCACGATGTTTTAGCTTCTTTCAGCTCAAGAAAGTAACCACGCAGGGAACTGATCGTGCTCCATCATGGTTTAGAGTATTAACTCTTACTAAAGACTCTCTCTCTGTTCACTGGTTGTTGTGCTCCTCATCAATACCTGAGAAGTTCACCTTTCCCCAAGCGATGTAACACTGCCAACATCTAAATTGTAATGAACGAAATTAACATTGAACTCTAGAAATAAATGTGCCACCAGGATCGCTTGACAGTACCGGATCAGGACAAGCTGATCAGTGCTCCTCTAGCTGTCTGTAGCTGCTGGGGTGGGTTTACTTGTCTCATTGAAGCTTTAACTTCTCAGTCATTAGTTTTTTTTCTTGGACTCGTTCCCTCTTACCCTCTCTTTGTCACAGTAGCACAACACAACTCGGCTTGACTCAGATCTGAAATGCAGTTCCCCTTAAACTTTATATGTATGTAAGATTTGTCAGAGCAAGCCAGTGTCAGTTACTACTAAATTTGTACTGCAAGTGATCATTTAACATTTGATACTGTTAAAATCCTATGAAAAATTTGTTGCCTGGTAAATGCGAAACTGTGTCAAGTAGTTGAGACAGCAACATGATTTACAACATACGATTTCAGCTTTGTAGACTGGTACTGAAACACACTGTAAACCCTGATTTGCTGTGGTAATTGTGGATATTCTTTGTAATTTGGCTTATTTAAATTTCATTTTTATTTTTGGCTCATTGTCACAATAGGTTCATAAAACATAGTGTGTCAAAACAAAACATGATGCGGAGTGTAACCAAAAAAATAAGGAGTGCCTGGTGGTGTTTTGTTTTTGTGTGTGTGTGTGTGTTTGTGTATGTGTCATTTTAAGATGCCCCTCAAAGTGCGACTGATAGAGGCTTCTGATCACTAACCTGCCGTTTATAACTGACCGACACTAAACACTAGTTCTGCATTTATTGAGTAGATGCAGGTACAGCTCAAGCACACAATCTTTGATCTGCTTGGGATATTTTTTGAAATTAGTATTGAAAAGCCCGTTGTATGTTGGGTATTGCTGTAGCTAATAGAAGCCCTCTTTCCCTTGAGGTTCTCCTCAACAACCTAATGATATCTCAAGTGGATGTTGTATTTTAGGAGCTCTGTCTAAGGACTGAAAGTAGTGTGCAGTGTTAATAGCAATGGGGATAGAGATGGCACATTTTCTCTGGAGCTTTAAGCTTAGCTCTGTGTTGATTGTGACCTGTGCAAAAACACAGACATATGAAATGTCTGTTATTAATGTGCCATGAAGTCCTTGCTGGTGGATAAAACCCAATTAGAGAAGAAATATAAAAGAAGCTGTAAAATTAGAGAAGAAAATGAAAAATGACCTCCTACTTGAATTTCTCTAGTGGTTCAGTCCTTGAGGCTTTTATGTAGCTATAGAGAAGAGTAACTGTCTTAAGGGGAGTTACTTTATCGATTTTGTTCTTAGTTGTGATTATTTTCTGTGAGGTGATCTGATCAGCCCTGTTGTTTGCATTATGGTCTGGCTTGCTGGGAAAACATGTTGGTATCTTTTTCTTCTTATTTTTGAGAAGCTTAATCAAATCGTCATAAATAACGTTGTGATATGTTGTCCATGGATCAAAACACATCTGTTGCATTGAAATCTGTCACTTTTTTGCTCAGCCTAAAGTCTGGTTTTGTGTTTCATGACTCATTGTAATGTGTATGTCTGCATCTGAATGCATGCAGCTCAGGTATCACGCAAGTTGACCTTCCTTTACTTGGCCAATGACGTCATTCAGAACAGCAAGAAAAAAGGACCGGAGTTCACCCAGGACTTTGCACCCATCATCGTTGATGCTTTCAAACATGTATACAGGTCAGATTCTACATTACTATATCAGCGATATGTGTCGTTGTGTTGCGTCTCATTTTTCAGGTCTCAGACAGTGATGGGTTTGTCGGTATTGCTCATTGGCTCTTCCTGAAGTTCAAGTTTAAACTGTTAAATTGTGATAGAAAATTTTGTTGTTTTAAAATGAACAATTCAAGAAACGGAGAGGTCAGACATCTCCAGTAATCGTTTCTGAAATTCTTAAGCGTTCCACTGTGATTGAGATTACCCTGATATCTTTCAAGTTTAGACACAACTTATGAGATGTATAGCACATTGGCAGTGAAAAGGCCATTTAAACAAAACGGTAAAAAGTCTGTGTCTGTTCTGTGTTCCTGTCCAGAGAGGGCGAGGAGGGCTGTAAGAAACAGCTGGGTCGGGTTTTGTCCATCTGGCAGGAGAGAGCTGTGTACGAGAACAACCTGCTGGATCAGCTCTCACAAGTCCTATGTAAGTTTATTCATCGCTATCCAGTAGTGGTATAGCTTGGAAGTAGTGCTCAACACCCAACAATGTCTGCGTATGTACTCATCACAACAGCAAGTCAGTGTGACCAATCTGCACCTTTGAACCTGACTTGCTTTGCCTCCTTTCCCTCTGTATGATGAATTTTCCTCTCTGGCTAATCATCTTTATGACTGAGAAATTATACAGTTGCACTTTATTTCATCATATAAAATGTTCACCATTTCACTGAAGTTACAAAACTAGGTTCTATTTTTAATATGTTTTGTTGCCTTTTGCTTTTTTCTTGCAAATCACAGATGGAGAAAAGAAGGCGAAGAAGAGGTCATATGAGGAAATCCAACCAGATGATGAGGACTTTGCCTCTCAGAGCTCCCCAGCTGAGCCCCCACAGGTGCTGCTCTAGACAAACAGCGCAGCCATAAATACAAGATGCTAATGAAGTTATTTTGTAAACCACACAGAGATCATTTTACGATACTTTCCACAGTTGACACAGCAGCTTCTGGACAGATGCATCTCTTTACTGTCTTTCTCTGCTACCTGTCAAGTGTTGTTCATGTTTGGCACATACTTCATCTTAACCAGTCATTTACCAGGCTCTCTTCTTTCACTGTTCCTTTCACCTGCGACCTCAGACAGCGGAGTTAATCCGAGCTCTGCAGGAGCTGGAGAATGCAGCCTCTGGCGACTCAGTGCTGCGTCAGCGAATCTCTTCCCTTCCTGCTGAGGTGCAGGACACGTCACTGCTTCACAGGATCACAGGTGGGAGGCAGGACACAGGACATGATTGTGTACTTTTATACTTGAGCATGGAGCACATTATTAGGAACACTCTAAAAATACTGGATCAGGCCTCTGTTTACATTTGAAGCAGCCTCAGTGCCTTGTGGCTTGGATTGCATCACATTTCTGCAGATTTGGCTGCTGCATATTCTCTCTCCCCTTCAACCATGTCTCAGATGTTCTACTGGATTCAGATTTGGTGACTAGTGAGCTTGCTGTGTGACATGATGGTATGATGCTGGAAATAGCCTCAAGAACAGGGGTTCGCTCTTCCCTCATAGAGCATAAAGGCTGTTGAATCAGTGCGCTGCCTGTGACTTCATGTTTTTGTCGGTCAGTCACTTGCTGCTGCCTGAAGGTAGCAGACCACATCTCCCACATCTCCCACACCTCCTGCCATTTGAACAGTGTGGGTGCTTCATGGGTAAATTACAGCTGCATTGGTATGAAACTAGCAAAAGATGGTTGCGTTTGTGTTAGGCCCTGCTTCTTTGATGCAGATAGGTGGTGTTGATGTGGGGAAGGGAAAAACCAATCCATTTGGGCAGAGTTTAGCTAATCAGATATTAACAGATATTTTTATGATGTTATTATAATTCTTTTCTGCTGCATGGTCCCATTTATTCTCCAGTGCTCCCACCTGTCTGTATCAGAAAATGCCACCAAAGTCACACCACATTCAACCACAATGAATATTTGTCCATCCTGAAGTTTGATGTGATCTGACCCATATCTACATGATGTCATACACTGCACAGCTACCACATGACTGGACGAGAGCACAATTGCATTAAAAAGCAAATGTCCAGGTGTTCCTGATAAAGTGCCCGCTGACTGTACATTAAAATTTGAACTGAACCCTTTTTTTTTTACTTGTGTAAAGCCTTTTAAAACATTTTAACATGCTGTACATTATGAAGAGCTCACTTGCCTTCATCTCAAGAGACAAACACTACCAGCTGAGGATCACTTAAACTGGGCACTCGAACTAGAATGAGTAAAAAGGGCAAAAAATGCTTCAGTTCATCAAACAATGTTTGAGGTGCCAGTGATTACACAGTAGCTATTTACCTTGTCCGGGAATGGCAGATATCTGAATGACCTCCAGCCGAACCCTCTGAACTGGTTATCATAAAGCATTGTTCCCTGTTCTCTGTATGCTCTCTGTGATTTAGATAAAGAGTCTGGGGAGCGGCTCTCCCGGCTGGTGGAGGAGGCCTGCATGCTGCTAGCAGACTACAGCGGTCGCTTGGCAGCAGAAATAGATGATAGGAGGCAGCTCACACGCACACTAACGGTCTTCCTGCAAAGCCAGAAGGACGGCTTGGCCCAGAACGAGCAGAAACTTGAAGTGCGTAAATCACTTTCTTTCTTTTCACTTGTTTTATGTGTGTATGTCTTGTCTACCTTACCTTTTGTGTCATTAATATTCATTCTCAATGGTCATCCTCCATCTAGCTGCATGCTCACATAGCTTGTCTTCCCATGTTTTGAAGTAATATTTCTGTTGATGTATTTCAGCATTTTACATACAAAAAGGACATTTGCAGTGTGCCTGTTCTGTTTCAGTCTTACTGCAGATTTCATTATGCATCGCCAACAGGAAACATTCCCACACACGTTCCAAGTGAGATTTTCCCACTGTCACAGAGAAATACTTGAACTGTTTAGTGAGTGCAGGTCACTCACTATGCACTTCCCACAAGATAAGAGTATTGACCAAAACACAGTCTTCCTGCCTTGAAAAACTACTACTACAAAATTTCTTGTTTTCCCATAAGCTTGTTTTCTTTGTGGTGACAATAACTGTCCAGCCTTTATTCACAGGACACCAAGAGGATCTCACATTTGTATCTTCACCCAGTCAAGTCTCTTGTAATAAAAAAAACTGAAAATAAAAACTCAAAATAAATTTGTGAGTGCTTTTATTTTGCTGTAACACCAGCAGCTCCTGGTGGTGTGTGCTTTGTTTGAAATTTCAATTTTAAGGACGTTCTCATAACAGCATTTACAGTTTTTTTTCTGGTGTTGACACCATCAAGGTTTGAATTGAGCTAAGCTCAACAGAAGTTGCAGATGTGCTCAAATGGAGGGAAACTCGTATAACAGGTCAAATCAAAATGTTATAAGAGCAGGACTAAGTTTTAGGAATCTGGTACAAACAAATAAAAAGACAGTAGTGTATATTTATTATCCTCTGAGGTGAAGAAATGTGTTCTCCTTGTTCAACACACCTACACATCAGCTGTCCAACAATCATGACGAAGTAACGACCTAAAAGTGACGTATCTGGAGCAGAGATAAAACATATGAGTGACTCTTGATCTTAATGTGTCTTTAAGGTGTTGGAATAATTAGATGTACATGAATCAGGTGAAAATCTTTCTTATGTCAGCTGTTTCATAGCCCTCTTTAAATTTCATACACTCCCTAACATGCCCTGTAGATGTTTAGTTCTTGATCAAGATGTTAAACTTTATACACCTCAGTCTGAGTCCTCAAGGACTTGAGATGTTTTATAGACAATGTAAAGCAAGAAGAGAGTTATTTATGAGGCTGAGGTAAATATAGTGAAATGCAAACACATTTAAATCTCATCCATAGATTCAGTAATTTGTAAGATGACTGATGAAATCTCATAGAACCTTTTTACATCAATATAGCTTCTGTTTCCAAATGGAAAAACAATCTATTCACTAATATTTATATTCTTATTCAGTTTTCATCTGTGATTTTGATTTTCTAATGGAGTCTTATCACTGCTTTCTTGACACAACCTGTGTTCCTAAATTACTTCTGATTAAAAAAAAAGAAAAAATCAAAACATTGCAAATATGTTTGTAGGTTCTGACAGACTCTTCTTCTGCTGTGGACTTTTTCAGGAATACAAACGTAAACTGGCGAGGGTGACCCAGGTCCGAAAGGAGCTGCGTTCGCGTCTGAACAATCTTCCAGGAGGACTCTACAACACTCCAGACTGACTGAAGTTTCACCTCCTGACGTTTACACCTGCTACTAAAACATCTCAACATTGTTTCTTAGATATTTGATCAGCGACATCGCCACAGCCCTTTTGTTTTTGATTTTGGAAAGTGTCTGTGTGGTGACTTATGGTTCTCATTAGGTCTTGGGTAGATAATTTATCCACATGGCTTTTATTAACAGAAATCTTTTTTCCTGTCTGTGAGCTCATCTCTTTGTGCTGTATGTCACTGGTACACTGTACATGAAGATGTAAAATAATCAGACACAGGCCTGTCATCCTCTGGCCCCTGCCCATCAGACTTTTACAGCTTTAAAGTAGTTGGATGATGCTGGTGACATATTTTTGTATAATAGTGACTTAAAATAATACACCAGAGAATACCCCTTTAGTGTGACCATTATAATGATTTCCAGTATTTTGGATTGCTGTCATACCTTTAATTTACTTTACTTTACTTTTCCTCACTCTTGGTTGTAGATTATTGCAGCAGCTTTTCCAAATTGGTTCATTGATTTTATGGCCTCTGAAGTGAAAGATGTTTTCGTTAAATGATGGGAAAACCATATTCTGAAGCTGAGTAGTACGCCATGTTCCTAAAAGCAAACACATGTAATTATAATTTACATAATACCTCTTTGTGAGAGGGGTGTGTAAATCATTGGTAAGTGTACATATTCAAGATTGTATGTAAATATGATGGCGTTGTACCTTTGAGCACTCATGATTTGGACATGGTCATTCAGTCAGGTTATTGATTTTCTTCTTACAATGATATGTTTGTAGTTGCCCATACCTACATGATAAGGAACTGCTGAGTGAAGGAGTCTGATGTCTTGTTAACTGTAACATTGTCTCATAGTTTTATCCTTATGTCTACTGAACGCTGTGCTGATGCCTCGCAGCCTGAGAAGTGCCCCAGTTTTCAAAGCCAGGCCTAAAAGCAGCTGTTTGTTTTTGTAACTATGGAGCAAATTATTCTAAGAACCAAATAAACAGAAAAAATGTATAAACCCTTGCAGTCATGTCTGCTGTTTGTGACGCTGAACCTGTTATGTCTGGGAAATGTCCACCAGGGGGCGTAAATCGACGTCGGTCAACGTCGGATTTTCTACGAGGTACGCTCGTTTTGAATACCTCAACAGTTTTTGGAGGAGGTGGTACGGTACGAAGACTGACCCCACTCACGAGAGCTTCCCATGGCCGACAACACAAACTCACAGGAAGTTGTGTAAACGGAAGTTGTTGTCGCCACAAAACAAACCACACATACACTGATATACAGACATACAGTGTTTGCATTAACGTAAACAGTGTGTAGTATAAACGTATTGGTTACGTTTGCTAGCTAACTTTATTATTATTAGTATCTTAAGTTGTTAGCATTTTACTCCTTGTTAGTCGTTAAACTCCCAAAATGGAGAGTCTCGAAACACCTTACGACGTTGAAGCTGAATTCATTGAGTGCGCGGTAAGCTAGCTAATGTTAGCTGCACTTACTGAGGTCCACAAGTTTCAACAAAGAGTTGTAACATGATTTCTACAAGCGTCAATCACTATTTACACTCGGTTGTTAGCTAATGAGCTAACTAGTTATAAGTGTGGTTTAGTACCCAGTGGTTGACCGAGAGGTTTCATCCATTTTGCTCATAGCTACAAGTATAGAGAGAGGACCGTGGTAGATTATTAGTATATGCTTGTGTATTACACCATTGTATGATGCTATTGCAGGTAACATGGTTTTCTGTTTCTCTCCAGGTCTGTGAGAAATCCATAAGAGGAGAAACCTTGTACAAGATCCACCTGACCACATCAGGGCACATAAAGGTACATAACACCATTTACTAGTGTAGAGAGCTATGTAAAAGGATATTTGTGTTGAATGTTAACATATGAAATACTCTGTGATAAACTGATGGTAATGGACAATAAGCATTTTTACTGTGACTAGTGTTATTGTTAAACTTAACCTGACGGTTTTTCTTTGCATTTAGCAACAACTTTTCAACAGGCTCAAGGTAAAACTCACAGCAGAAACAAGAGATGACATCTCACTGTCTTCACAAGCTGTGGGGGCATCTTTGGACTGTTGGTTTATTTCCCTCCTTGTGCATCCTGCAATTCTTCCTCCTTCAGTCCTGCTGTCTTGTGTCATAGTAAAAACACTCAGGTGGGTAAGTCCCACAACAGTGATAACAGGCAAGGTGCTGAACATTTCTTCTGAGTGAGGCTTAAAACTGAAATTCTGTGAACATTTGCAGATTGCATGTGCTCTTATATTTCAGTCGTGCTTTCATGTTTGAGCATTCAGGCACTTCTCTTGCCACAAGAAACCAACAGGCTCTTTGGCCTTTGTGAAGACAATGTGCTGCGCATTCTGGATGACTACGATGCCTCTGATTTGTGCGCCCTCCAGTGGGTTTATGGCGGCATCATATTGACACCTATAAGGCTTGGTTTCTGTTTTCTTAGTCATGTCTGACATCATCTTATGTGGACAGTTCTGCTGGGTGACTGCTCTGCATCAGTCTCCTTTTCATGGTTTGTTTTATATGCAGGACATCTTAGAGTCACATCCACTTTAAGGTATACTTGTTCTGGAAATTTTATCCAACTCCCTTGGACAATTCACCAGGTCAGGATCTTGCAAGATCTTTGGAAATCTTATGCCATCGCTGTTGATTTGACCAAAACATGCAACACACCAAGATTAAGAACATGTGAATATGTTCTTGCACATGACGTCTTCCCTCATCCTTCTCCTCCGAAGATTCGTGTTTTGGCTGAGAAAGCTGGACAACTCGCCTCATTCTCAGTGGCCTCCCAGTTTCTACTGTTGGAAAGCCAAACATGGAAGACTAATAATTGCATAAACATGGACTACACTTTGACAAACTGGGCATCACAGTTGTGAAGATGCTGCCCAGACACAGAGGCTTCGTTCCTCAGTTGGTTGTCCAAAAAGGATCCATTCAGTGTACTGCTGCATGGTCAGCTGCATTTTGGAAGAGCTTTTTGTACTTTAGGTACACGTGCTCATCTGAAGAAAACTGACTTGATTTGTAAGAGTAAGGCTCAGGTCAGAGGTATAAGACCCTTATGTCTTGCTTGAGTAAGGCCTGTTCAGTCTGGAGGGATGATGGCTGATGGGAACAGATTTTGCATGGCGTTTGATACACAGACAGCTGAATCCATCGGGATGCATGTGTGAATTAAGCTTCAACATCAGTTCATGTCTCTTCTTGATTGTGCTGAAGAAAGCGAAAACCTTGGCGCTGCTTCTCTGCACACAGACAGCCATTTTCACATGAAATTTGGCCTTCAATGATTACGATAACCTTCTCTTAACTAGACAGCTAAATGTATACAGTAAGGAGCAGAAGGACCCTCATGTCCTTAACTGCTTTATTTCATTATATAGGAGGTACAAAAAAAATCTATCTTAAAAGAAGACAGGTGAGTTTGTGTACCTTAACTGCACCAAAGTGGTTTTAGTGAAAATAACATGTTAAAAAATATTTTTGTGTCCATGACATAACGGTTCTGTTTTTAGCAGTGGTGAACCCTAACCATTGTCCTGTTTACCCAGTACTGATTGACTTGATTTTTGTTGCTCTCCTTTCATTCCTGGCAGAAAGAGGAAGCCCTTGTTGCTGCGGGTAAGTAGACTTCATCTTCAGCCTTGTCATTTTGTTCTATTCTGGCCTTAGGTGTATTTGCTGTCTGTTCAGATGACATTAACAGAGCTCAGTCTGCTCTGTTGATGGCTTTTTATGGACAGCATTTTCAGTCCATTGGTTGTGATCGCCATAGAATGTTTTGAGAAGGTGAAAAAAAATAATAATCAAAGAACACGTCATGGTTTGGACTGGAATATATAAAATACATTCCAGCACTTTAAAAACAGAAGTACGTATGTCATGGTTTCTCCTCTAATTAAGGGAAACTTTGGTTTTCCTGCACAGAGCCCTGACCTTTCCCCTTGAACATGTTTGGGGTAAATGGGTTGTCGAACTTGTTTTCCAAGATCAGTTCCCAACTTACTGATGCTCTTGTGGCTGATTGGGAACAAATCCAGTCCAATTTTCGAAAATCTCGTGGAGAGTATCTGCTGCTATAGCAGTAGATTAAGGCCCATAGTTTTGGACTAAGATGTTGAACATCACACGAGTGTCGTGTACTGCTGTGCACATACTTGACCCAGAGTCTATGACTCATCAATTGTATAAATCACTGCTGGGCCAGTTGGTTTGATGGTGGGTACTGAAACTGGGCAAAGGTACCTGAAATGCAGCTAACGGGAGCTGTTTGATTGTTAAAATCAGCAAAGTCTCCATGCCCAAGTCTCTTGCTGTCCTCATCGAACAGCAAGAATTCCACTGTGTACCTTGTGTGGTTTTTGGTAGATGAATCATGCTGTGAAGCGTGAAAATCCTCAATGAGCAGATTGTTCCATCTGCTGATGTGCTTTGAGTCAACACTTTGTTATTCATGAATGTCATTCATTTACCCATCAGTCAAATGGGTGGCACTTACACAAAAAAGGCAGCATAGGCCAACCTACATGTCTGCCCCAAAGCCTATATGTACGTATATCTATATATTTGGCCACCACATTTGGTGGCTATGTATTAGACAGAGCAGGATCACATCCAGTTGTTTTGGTACTGCATCATTAATGAATGCACCAACACGCAGCTGCAATGATCCTGACTTGGCTGGTGCATGGCGACTGAAGGAGATGATGAAAGATGCAAGTAATCATCACTGTAGGTTTATGCAGAGCATGCATGCATCCTTGCACATCAAACAGTCTGACTGTTTGATCCAACTCTCTGTTTAGAGGAGGGTTCAAATCCGAAAAACAAAAATACATTCATGCCACTTCGCGCCTAAAAGAAATGGTGGCAGATACTTCCAAGAAATACTTGTGCACGTTTGTGAACATGCAGCCCGAAGAAGCATGTTCAAAACTCACCTGACAAAACAAATCATAGAGGAAAAAATGGTTTCTTCTACTCTTGGGGTAATGGAGGTAACATGGGCATTTAGTAGTTTTATTTTTCTAAGATGGATGTCTCAGGAGGCCACAGCTGCAGTGCCTCTCTTTCTTGCAAAGTAAGTTTTTTTATACAACGAAATCATCGTTGTCAACTTTTTTTTTATCGAAAGACTGTTGCCCAACATCGTTAAGATTACAGAAGATTCATCTCATGTTTGTTTCAGCGATCACTTTTGTGTTGGTGTATGTAAAGCAGTAAGTTACGTTGCGTTACAGATACATTTGAAAATTAAAAATAAGGATGTGCTGTACTGTGAACTAAACAAAGTGAGTCAGTCTGTACACAAAATCATCTCTGTGATATTTTCCTTTGCTAACTACCAGTGTTTTGGTTTCTTAGGGGTTGCAGTCAAACAACGCACCATACCAGAATTTACTGACATTTTACAGTATCTGGACTACTTGAAGCTTGATGAACCCATCATCGGTAAGTAACTTCATACAAAATTGAAAAGAAAAAACCCAGTTCATTTAAATTTGATTGTGATTTAACCTTTTTGGTTTTATGTCTTAGGTTTGAGCTATTTGGATGAAGTCCCTGGTAATGACAAACAGGCTGGCCCCACTTACGCCTGTAGGCTGTGTCACATGACTTCGAACCTACCAGAAATGGTCCACCATGTGATTGGACGTAAACACAGGCAGAAATATTTGGTAACACACTGTCAAAGTTTTCAGAAATCTATATACCCTCTGAGTGTTTGCTTTGCTTTCCAGCTGAGACGACAGAGGTGTGACTGTCTTACTTTTGCGTTCATGCAGGAATTGAAACGGCCAGACTTGGTGACCTGGGATAAACAGTCCATCATAACCCAAGG
This sequence comes from Selene dorsalis, assembly GCA_900303245.1. Lineage (NCBI taxonomy): Eukaryota > Metazoa > Chordata > Actinopteri > Carangiformes > Carangidae > Selene > Selene dorsalis. Next base: position 13,355 of record OMNW01003906.1, on the reverse strand, counting down.
AGGAAAGATCATACGAGCCAGAGCTGAAATAATAGAGAGACAGGATGGACGAGGAAATCCAAATGTGAGCAAGTAACCAGATATTTTTAATACAGATATTAACTAGCATTATTTTTAATATTAACATGCACTCTTTGTTTTTATTTTTTTTGTGTTCCAGCCCATGGCCAAAAGAGGGACTGGGGGCAAGAGAAACATTTCAAGAGGTACATTAAAGAAAAGAAAAAAAGAATACTGCTGATACAAACAATATTACATTTAATATCTAACCACCACTGTAAAAAGAATACCTGGCTGAATTGTTGCATGTAGCATATGGTTCAGGGTCACTGCATTTTGTCAAGGAGCTATTCATTGTGAAAATGCAAATGAATCTATAATAACCTGTATTTTACTTAAACTGTGTGTTTATTCCTGTTTCACAGTTCCTCCAAGTCAGAAGCAAAATAGGGACCAAAATAACACCCAGAGTTTCACACATCGAGATGTACCGCCACATTTACCGGAGCTCAAGGACTATGGTGATAAATACTTTTACCAAGAGGGGTATCATCCCTCAGTTTACCCCGATCCACCATCATTCCACCCAGATAAAACTTACACGAACAGAGACAGACAGATGTACCAACAGGAGGACAGTCTCAGCCGTGATTACATGGAAGAGGACCTGCACAGGGGTGATTACAGGGAAAGTAATATGCACAGACAAGAGTACGAAGAGGAATATGTTCAAGATCCACACAATCCTGGGGGTGTTTCTAGGTATGATCCTCGGGATGAGATGCCAGCACCTCATGGCCAGTCTCGACAGGTAGGGTATTACACCAAAGAGGCTCCTCCTGTCAAAGGACCTTTCCCAGAGAGAGATGCTCTGAAGGAGTTCTACACAGAGGAGGTTCGACGCAGGCGGATTCATTCTGAGTATCAGGCCTCACAGCAGTCATACCCCGAAGATAAACAACGGTGGTCAGCGGAAAGGGAATCTGGCAGATATGATGGTATGAACAGGGCAAGAAGGCAGGGATCAACTGAACCAGAAGCCAAGAGAAGGAGCTTTGCCACACCTACTGAGAGTGATAATCCCCATGATCATTTATTCAATATTATCAAAGATTATCAGCACAAAATGAGAAAACCACATGAAGAGGTAGTAGTTGCTAACCCTGGGCTAAGCAGAGCAGGGCCCCCTTCTTTCCATAGACAAATGGAAGTTACCAGGACCATGTCTGGCATCCCAGAGCCATTCAGGCGCTTTCTGACAGGGGCCTCAAATGATGAGGGGCATGGTAAAAGAAAAAGAAAGAGTCGCTTCTCTGATGCCACAGCAGAGGAGGTGGAGAGGACAAATGAGATGTGAGTGATAACATCCCCGGTCATTTATCTGTAAACATTAGAAATGTGAATCTTTTATATTGTTTGACTGAATGGTTTGTTTTTATCTCTATATGTTTGTTTTATTATCTAAGGTTCAGTGATGAATATGGACCTCCAAATCCAAAGTTTGGTGGTCATCCTGGACCAGTTAGTATACAACTGAGACCTGAAACCCATCCTGCACAACATCCTGATCCCTACACAGAATCGCAGGTAATCTGTCATGAAATTAAGCAATTGTGATGAAATAGTATCCTACTAATTCATTTATATGAATGGTCCCCAACCTTTTTTACACCATGGAAACACAAATTTCTTAAATTTCTCTGTGCGGCCCAGTACTGGTCCAAAGCTTGGGGATTGGGGACCACTATTGTTTTCTACTTCTATAGTAGTAAAGAAACATGAATGCTCTTATTTAACATAACTGATGTCAAACTTGTTGCTTATAGAGCCCACATCATTCTGAGATATACCAAAGAGGAGGTTCTGGATCAGAGAGTGTCTTTGACATGCTGGTAAAGTCATAAAGTGGAAAGTGTTTGCAACATACATAAGCAGAGAGGTGTCTGCTATGCAAGGAGGATCTTAACTCCATCTTTTTCCCATGTCACTCTTCCCCTTCAAGAAAAGTATTGAAATTGAGAATGCGGAAGAAGCTGACTTCCTGAAGAATAAACTCTGCAGCCTCCTGAGAGACTTCAAGTCCAGAAAATCAGAGATTGCTGTGGTAGGTGTAACCGTGCACATGGCCAGTCTTTCTAATAAACATGCACTTAAATTCTGTTCCTTTGCAAAACTGTCGACATGAATTAAAGAGGTATTTGTTTCTGTTGTAGCAAAAAAGCCAAAGTGGAGCTGTTGTCAACAACAATTACAGCAGCTTAAAGCCAGATCCACAGCTGTCTCCACAACAAAAGTATGAAAGAAACCTCAGAGAGGATTTAGACCTCAGACAACCGCAAGACTATTGTTTCCAAGATGATCACAGCGGACGAAGCTGGAAGCAGCCTGAGTATATACCTGATGAGCAACTCCAAGAATACCATGGGGAACCCAGACTCACAAGTAGAGGCCTTTGTGAAGGTAATATAACAGTTTAACTTCATATCAGTAATTTTCTCTATGCTGCGTAACAGGCATTAATGTTCATATATAACTCAAATTTTGAGTTCTGCAAATCGCTCATATTTGATGAAATATTCCTCATTAAAGGTACTGAACTGTGAAATTTGTTGTTTATCTTGTGATGGACTGTAAGCTACATTTGCTGGTTTTTCACTCTCAAAAATTTCACTTCCCTTTTATTAAGTTCTTCTTTTCGAATTCCAGAGGTTTCTGGGTGCTCTGAAATGTCGTGGACACCACATGCTACCCGTCCAGTTGAGCCAAGATACCAGCGTGAAAGGTTTCAAGAACCCGTGCACCCTCAAGACTACCACCCAGCTGCCAACGAGTATTTTGACTCTCGCTCATCTTCATCAGCTCTACACATCAAACAAACAAAAAACGAACAAAATCCCAGGATGCACAGGGGCCCTCAATACTCCAAGAACTTAGACAAAATTACCTCCACCCTCCTAGAGCTTGTGGCAAGGAAATAATCATCATAAAATTTTATATACATCCACATATACTTGAAATATTGTGAAATTGTGAATTGTTGTGAAACTACCTTCCATGTTTTTGCCTTAGACTTTTGTGAATTTTGTTAAAATTTTCAAGCATGATTGTTTATGTAACAATTAAAACGTTTGTCTACTACAGCTGTAATGTCTTTTTAAATTACTAGTAGCATCAGCAATATTATTGTCAGTTTTATCATATTAGTCTTTATCTGTTCATCCTACTTAATTAAATTTAACTTAATACAGCTGAACTGATCTGGAAGTTTTAGAGAATCACTGAATCTGTACTATGTTATTATTATTACTATTATTATTATTAGCAGCAGCGGCATTCAACCACATGTAATAGTTATATTTGATCCGACCACGTTAACTACCATATGAAAATTTGAGTCATTACAGCGTTTAATAGTTCACTCACGTCTCATTGTAACCAATAATACTAGCGGAGTGAATAGCTTGATTAAACCCATAAACCCATTTTCAATTTAACGAATTTAATAAAAGAACGGAGCTTGACGGTGTCGCTCCGGGAAACGTAACAGCTACGTCATGGCGTTCGTGCGTCCAACTCTTTCCGGTTCGAATAGCAGCCATCTTGTTTCCCCTTGCTAGCTAAATAAAATAAATAATACGCTGAGCAGGACTTCACTTCGAACCCGTAAAACAAAGTGAGTAAGAAATTAATATTTGTTTTGTGCGTGGAGCGTTTACAAGAAAGGGGTGCGTGTTGTGTGGAAGTAGGGGCAATTAGTTCACTTTTTTTCATTTGCTGTTCTTGACCAATAGACGATTGTTTTGGAAGATGAACATAGGCGCCATTTCCCTCCCCGCTCTCTGAGGCGCTTATTGGTGGCCCGCTGAAGGGATCACGGGCGGTCAGGAAAGTGATGCTCTTTGTCCGCCATGTTGGCTCCTGTCTGAGTGATTTTCAGACGGACTGGCCATTTCTACTGGGCCCCGAATGGCGTCAGTTGCAGAACGAACTTAGCCCTAAAAACCTTGATTGGTGGAATCTAGTCCGAGGTTTGATTGGTCTGAAGGACAGATCCAAACGTTGTCTTTATTGGTTAGGCTGCTTCTTCCTAGCTTTGGAAAGCTTTGCAAACTTTCATTTGATGGCAAGACTCGTTGTCCAGTGGTGATTAAAATTACACATACTGCGGATGGGTCACCTGTGCTGAACAACCGTCAGCGGTGTGCATCTCCTACAAGCTAACGTTAACTTCACTAACGTTAGCACGAACTCCCTTTCAATAGTGACCACCACTATAAAGTGTGTTTAAGGTTGCTGTCATACGAATGAAGCTGCCGATATGCCAAAGCGCTGCGGTGAATTTTAACATCGTTGTTAATTTCAGGGACCATAGTATGATATTTAAAAAGGACTTCCACCTGCGTCGGTTTCGTTGTCTCCGGCTAGCCATTTTGTCATCCTAACTGGCTTGTAATGTATAATGTAGCGACCTAGTTTACGTGCGACACGGTATTAAAGGCTGACGCGTTCAAGAGCAAAGTTGCCCTATTTCCAGTGAAACTGTCCAACGCTAAATATATAAACATTTAAAGTGTGCCGCTGGTTTGTTTTTCGGGATGGTGAGAGCACTCTTGGTTAAACTCCCTTGGTTAAATACCGTCTAACATTCATGATTAAAGATAACCTTAAATTCAGCCATAGTATACAGAACAGGACAGAACAGTCATCCACAAGCTTTAGCCGGAATTTTTCCTTAGCATACACAATGCAAAGAATGAGTTTTAATGGTACTGTAGCATCTCCCACTCCTCATTAGCAAATGAAATAGTGTGCAGCTGTGTACAGTTTACAACCGTACAGTTTAATTTATAAGTCTGGAATAGTGATAATGTTGTCCTGTCCTTCATTGTTCACTGCATGCATGTTTAAAAGAACAGTGACATTATAGCAACAGTGTCTGGATCATACTCATTAGCACATCATGGGACTTATTCCCTGAGCAGTTTATGTGCAGGTCTCTCCGCTAACCATTTAAATAAGCAGGTGTGCATGTATTTTTGCATGTTTGTGGGTGAGTGCATGGTTTGGCCTCGCTACCCGGAGGTTACTGTGTGTATATGAAACCTGAAGTCTGGCAGGTGGATGTTTATCTTTAAACAGCATCGGTGAGCGCAAACATGTCCCTGGTACAGGCAGCATGGGTCATGGGAAGGTCTCATTTGTACAGTGACCTTGCCAGGTGTCATTACTGTGGCATTTTGGGTAGCTAGAATGCACTTACAGAAAAACTGCTCTGGCATGGCAGCCATGCTGGAGAGATTAATCTTTGTGCAGCTCCACTCTAATCATTAACTGGATCGCTGTAGTACCTGCCCTAGTCCCCATGCTCCTCACTAAAATAGAAAAGAGAACATTTAGCTTTGTTTCTCCTGAGTCTCTATCTTGTTCTCTCGTCCTCTCTCCACTTGTTCTACCCCTCCCATCCTGTGACAACTCTCCTCTCTGTCCTTCTCCATCCTTCCGGTTCCCCTCCCCCTCTGGGTTTTTCATTGATGGGGCAGGTTTGCTCTCTTTCTCTCTCTCTTTAAGCTTGTTGTGTTCCTCACTACTGTCAGGATTTGCAGTAATATGCAGCATAAAGCTCTAGGTCATACCACTGTGCACAGGTTTACAGTTAAAAGCTACTTTAACAGAATTGTCATCACCATCACACCTTCACTTTCTGTCCTCTCTCAATACTTTGTCTAAGCCTTACACGTCTCGATGTGGAATTAGTGATGCAGTCAATGGTGCATTAAACACCATGAGTGTTGCACATGAGCAGCAGCGTCCTGCCTCTATGTTCCATGCAAAGGTTACTGTGTAGAAAGTATGCACATTAAACTGGCGAGTTAACAAGAAGGACATTGTGTGACATTGCTGGCGTAGTTTTTTGATGATGTTTTAAATGTGGAAGTTGCTGTGAGCGTAGTTTTTGGAGTCAAGACAACAATGTCTTTGTTTACAGACTTTCACCCATATCTCTTAAGTCTTGTTTATCCACAAATAGGATGAGAATCAAATGCACTCCCCCCCCCCACTTTTGTGGCTGCTGCTCACCAGTCAGCTGATTCTTCTTCATTTTGTGCAAAGCTCTGAAATGGTTTTGCACTAATTATTTTTTGTGTAAATGTGATCGACACCATAATTAGGTTTTCACTGGATTCATGTTGTGGTTGTAGTAAACTGCATAAGTGACTGTCTCCATGAGTCATGAGAATTTGTTGAATATAAAAGCCTGATTCAACAAATTAATATTCTAAACGAATAATGAGAGGTCATGCATGTTGATAATTTTGGTCTTCAGTTAGCATAATATTAGGAGCACAATGAATCTCATAACAAGTAGGCTGGATGGAGGCTAGATGTTTGCAATGTGTACCTGTGGCTGTGAGCAAGGATGAATGAGAAAGCAAGGACAAAACATGTATGTGTGTGTAGATGTGCATGTATGCCTGTGCACACGTATGAGACAGGAGTCTGCCTAGTATGCTTTTGTACTTTAAATCATGTGGATGCAACATGCGGCATCCATTCTGGCACTTCCTTTAGCCAGTGAGGGCCAGCGTGGCCGCCTGCATCACTGTGCTCCCAGCCTATAGCGGCAGAGAGGAGGCGGGGCATAGAGAGACATTTAGTTTGACATTGTAAATAAGCAGAGAGCAGTTGTCAGAGAGCAGCCCGTGGAACCTCTCTCATCCGTCCAGCAGCAGCAGAGGCAGGGAACGCTTGAGGACAAATCATGCCGAGGCAAGCCACCACGCGCACACCCTCACACACTCCCCAAAGAGCTTTCCACAACTTTCTTTGCTCTTTTTCACCTATTCTTCTCTTTACTCTCTCTTCCTCTTTTCTTTTCCCTGACCCCTATCCTGCAGCTCAAGGTAACTTAGAGCAGGAAGTTGGCTGTCGGTAAAAGGGGGTTGGGCGGAGGAAAGGGGAGGAGCAGGGGATATGTCAGAGCTGATTGGTGTGTGCAGCATCCAATGGCATAGGAGGACCCTGTCTTCTTACTGGCTGTGAGGGTTAGACTGAGGTGGGAACCGGGTATGAGGCGGGGTTTGAGTATCATGTAGCATGCTAGATTGATTACTCTTGAATGTTAAAGGGGAAGGAGGCTAAAGATTTTTGTCTGTGAGTCGGGAGTGCCGCTGTACTATTTGCCTGCTGTTGCGCTGTTGCCTGCTGCTGTGCTGGCTTTCTATCCCCCCTCGCCCTCCTCTCTGCGCTGGGCCAGGGGTCAGCTCAAAGACAAACGCACAGGTCACTAGTTAAAGGGAGGGAGAGGGGTTAGAGAGTAGAAAAGACAAGAGAAACCACAGAAGGTCAGCGAGTGTAGGGGACTTGGACAGAAGAGAAACAGGAGAGACGGGTCTGTATGTTTAGGCAAGAGGAGGACGCTGGGGGGCTGCTGAAGGAGACAGGGCAATGTGTAAAGGGAGAGTGGGAGAGAGAAGGGGGGAGGGGTAGAAGAAGGGGGGCTTACTCCTCTGTGTGTCCAAGCTGAGAGCCTTTTTTAAAGCCGTCCAGTGGAGCCAGAGTGCCTTTTGTCTGCTGATACGATCAGGGAACTGGAGGAAATGAAGGAGCTTGAGAGAGTTTTTCTGTCAACCTCTGTGCCTCTTCTTCCTGCTGCCGCCGCTGCTCTCAAGGAGACTTGAACGGGGCTATCTGTTTCCCTCTATTCTGCTCTGCTCCGACAGGGCAGACCGTTCACCATGAAGGGCACAGGGGTAAGTCTGACCGCTGAAAACACACGCACAGAGAGGAGAGACTTGTCAAGTTGTTTAGAGTTAGATTTTCGGAGTAAATCGATCACCTCTGTTCACTTTCTGATGTCTCCTCTCTCCATCACGCTCTGCAGTGATGAGACTGTGTCTGTCCTTTACAGCTGTCCTCAGCCCCCCCCTCCCTCTCTCCCTGTCCTGTAGTACTCTCCTTGGAAGACTGGAGTTGTGCATTTTGTGTGTGTGTTTCTCATCCATGTCCTTCAGTTATCACCTCAGTGCAGTATTGATTCTTTTTTAGAGCGTGATTAAAACAGAAACATGGATGAAGTCTGTTTGTCTGTGGTTATCACTTGTTGTGTTTTGACTTTGGACTACCACTTGTCATCGGCCGCATGGAAGTACACAGCTGCCAGACTCTGGCTCTGTACTCAGATGTGCTTTACTGTCTTGGTGGTGCTGATGTCCTGTAGGCCTGTGGCCACAGCACCAGGGGGGCTACTGGCACGGACCCTGCTCGCCCAATGCCCTGTCCTTGTTTACATGTTAGCTCTAGACAGTGACGCAGAGCCAAGCAGCAATGATGGCCCTCGTGTTAAAAGGAGATTTGGTCATATATGGGGGACTCTGAGAGGATATTTCTCAGTGTTGCCACTGTCACTGGGGTCTCCAGGGGTGGAGGTGCAGCTGGTTGCAGTGACCTCAGGACCCCTCAGGCCCCCTCCCCGACAGTGCCAGACGCCCAGATGGGACAGACTGTCAGCCTGTCAGCTTCAGGGCCAGGGGAGGCTAATAGTTTGATCTGATCTCTTCTGATGGAATCTTTGGAGGGTGCCTCTTCTCTCACTTGCCTCTGACTCCCTTTCTCTCCTTTCCCTCGCTCCTTAATTGAAAGTTTCCATTGGTGCCTTTGACAAAACAAAGTCCCGTTGGGGAAATAGAGGGAGAGAGAGAGAGAGAGAGAGAGAGTGTGCGAGAGACGGAGAGAGAGGGAGACTAAAAATAACTCTTAAGTTGAAGCCCTTGCTGCCAAATCCCAGGGCTGGCTGCTGTCTGCATGAGATTTGAATATCATTTGTGCCCCACGTTGTACCATAGGGATACCGGAGGAGGAAAAAGTAAACGACACACGCAAACCACTTAGACATAGCTAGGCCTTTCACCTTATCACCGCTGTGCATTCACTCTTTTGCCCTTGTCCTACCCCTGCCTTCCTCGTGTTTTTACATGTGCGCTCTGTCAGTAGAGACAGTGCGTGTGGGCAGCCAGGGGGAGTCAGCTGTGTTCCTGCATGTAATATGCAGGTAGCTTTAGCCCTGCCTACTTTGACGCCAGGGACTGGGCCTAGCATTGGATGAAGGTCACAGGAATGTGAGATTGGCTCCCCGCAGTCTCTCTGTCAGCAACAAGACGGAAACATGTAGTGGGAGATGAGAAGTGAAACTCAAAGGGGGATAGAGAATGTAGCTAATATGTAAAGTATGTGATGTTTTTATTAAGCTTCTTAGAAAGTACACAGCCCGAACCACTGGGGTCACTTAAGTGCTGCAGTGAAAGTTGAAAAACGTGTCCTTTTCTATCCTCCCCCTGTCCCTCCCCTCCTCTCTTTCATCTATCCCTCTCTCTCTCTCTCCCTCTCTCTCTCTCTCTCCCTCACTCCCTCCCTCCCTCCTCCCTCTCTGGTTTCTCTCGCTCCTCTGTTGAATGACCTTGGGAGATCAGTGACTAGCACTTCCTGGAGTTGGCTCGAAGCAGAACCAAGGGCAAAGTTTGCAGGGCCGTTATGTTGGCTCGACTGGTCCAGCCATGCCGTCGAGATGTTGCACCGTGGGTCACAGTGTGCACGTCTGTCATTAGATCCCTGTTTGTTTGTTTGTTTTAAAATCACAAGACATTTGCACCAACATCTGTGAAAATGTTGTGCATTTCCCAGTAGTTAATCTGTAATTCCTGGCTGGGAACTTCTTGTTTCTTTGTTTTGATTGGGTAGATCATTTACGCTGCATGTTGTAACCATGCCAGTCTGTATGGCATTTGTGATTGGGTTCATCAAGGTGAACGCTTTGTTTGCGAATATGCCCCTCTTGGTTTATAGCCATCAATTAAACAGTATTTGTCAGTGTGACATGTGGTATCTAGGCTGTATTTATTCCTTCTGTCCGGGTACTGTAGATCAGAATAAAACTGTCGTAGTAAACATTTAATGTTAAACTTTCAGTGGTTCATTGATATATCCTTGTTTATGGAAACATATGTTGTGTAAACACAGCTGCATTCCTCTTCTGCTTTGGAGGCCAGTTAAAACCTAGCAGACATCGACCTTTTGTGACCTTCCTGCAGAACTGTCCATTCTGCATCATTGACAGTTTCAGACTACAGCATGTGGAAAACCAACCTCTTGCTAAATACATGTCAGTGTAGCAACTCTCATCCTGCAATTGGTTCTGTATCATTCAAATAATTATTTTTAGTTTGATTTCATAATTTATATTGAGGCTGTGTGGTGACCAGTACATCTTGGTACATATGTGCTCTTTGTACACAATGATTTTTTAACTTTAAGGACACTTTAAGGTCATAGAGGGGGGTGGGGGGGGTCTTTTTTATACCCTCCTCTCTTTCATGCCCTCGCCTCAACATTTACTCAGCACAAGTTATGTCAATTTTATCTTGTCCACATTTATAAACATTCACTGGTGTTTATTAGGGTAAGCTGTAAAAATTGGCTGAACTATAAACAACTGTCTACAAGTAGCAGTCTGAATTGTGACTGCACTGACTTACGGTTTCAGTTTCTGTGTGACCTTACTGCTTAAGATTATAAAAACTAATCAAATCAACCAAATGGCTACATTGATGAGTTTAACAGATAATATTTCTCTGCGACTGACGTTTTAAAATTCTCTCTAATTGAAATTATGCTTTCGACAAAATCACGCACTGCTTTTGTACAGTATATTCCACTTTACTTCTGTGTAAGTCAGGGCTTCTTAATGCACATCTGCTTCAATGTGAAGTGTCAGCCCTGCTCCAGGGAAAGATCTGGGATGAGATGAATTCCTCTTCACCACTGCAACAGGGTGTTACTGAAACACATCAGGGAAAAGTTGACTTTTCTGCTCAAGCAGGCCTTCAGGTTCTCCCACACTGCCCTGGCTCATTACCTATCAACTACACTCAGCAAAATGAAGCTCACTTTACACCAATTGTTAGGTGATTAAGAAACAGTTGACTGCAAAACATTTCACCCTAACCAAACACCAGTCAGTTCATTTTCTTCACTATACTCTCTTTTGCAATGATGCCTATGTGTAGAATTACAGAGGTGATACA
>OMNW01003905.1:4305-25694 GCA_900303245.1 Selene dorsalis | reverse complement strand
GGCATGTAGAGGGGTCCTGAATAACAGGAAGTGGAGGGGCAGGAAGTTGAGTCTTGTCTGCCCACACGGCTTGTGGTAGGATACTGAGGCTAATGCTGCCTGCACAGGAAGCGCAACTGTCACGGCTACGCTCAAGACTTTGGCTTCTGTCCATCACCTTCAAAGCAGCGGAGGCATGCTCGCCTCACATCGTGGATGCTTCTCTAACGCAAGTCAGACAGGATGAATGTTTAACTCAACTTTAATATATTAGATTTCATTCTGAGATGTCGACTGGAAGAGATTACGGTGATATAGATTCAGCTGACACAGTGTTATCGCATTATAAACACAGAGAAGAAGGCTGGCCTCCTTTTTTTCTGCTCACTGGGTGAACCCCTGTGATATAAATTGACTATGTAATTTTATGTTACCTTTTTATACAGGACATCAGTGGTGGGAGTGTTGCCTCAACTTTGTGCGGAGTGAACACAGGCTTACAAGCAAAGAGGGAGGAGGAGACGCTGGTTCCAGTAATTACACTGGGAATTGAGCATGTTTTATTGATTGTGAAAGGGCTTCGGCTGTCACCAAGCCTCCCATTGTCTCCGCAGGAGGAGGAGGAGGAGGCAGACTGGCTCTCCCGTCAGTTGACCAGTCTCACACCTCGACATGGAGGATCAGTGCAGCCACGGTTAGAAGTGACTGTTATGCTCAGTTGAACTTCTTACTCAAGATAAAGCATATTCCAAACCTCTGTCTGCCTCTGTGTGTGTTCAACAGCGAGGCGTGGACTTATGTCAGACATGTCATATTGACTTTCTGTCAAGCCGATACGATTGTTCCTATGGTGACATATTCTCTGCACATTGATTTTAGGTGTTACAAATGTTTGGTAAGCATCTTTCAGAAACGCTGGACTGGTTTATATCAGTGTGGACCAGGTGTACGTATTGCATGAAGGTTGTTTTAGAGACTATATGGACATTGTGTTGCTTTGTATGTGCAAATCCAAATTTCTGTACAATCTGTAAACCCATCTCTGTAGAATTTATTAAGACACCATGTATGTGAACTGAGGTTTATGAGACACCTAATGACAGAGAGATCATCCAGTTTAACAGATGATTGTTAGACTGACGCTGTGAGCAGCACAGACCTCACTCCGAGGTGCTGTGATCAGAGATGTTCAGATGTGACGCTGCGCTCGCTGTCCTCTGTGCGTCCACATGGAAAAAGCTACCCTTAGCATAATTACACGTTGTCCCTCCTTTTTTAACCAAATGAAAACCGACCTGTTAGACAACACAGCTCATCCAGTTATGTCCTTTTATCTCCAGTTTACCAGCGATGCGATCCGAGCGCCAGAACGAGGTTAATGACGTAAAAATATTATTCTTCCCGTCGTTATTTGCGGAGTTAGTGATGTGGTGTTTTTGCAGTAGTCCTGAATACACAAGTATAGGTATCAACCATGTGGCCGTACGTCTTCATTGATGTGGCCTCGTAGCCTCAAGTCGTCCTGCTCCTGCTTCCAGGCAGAGTTTTTTTTTTTTCCGTTTTTCTTTTTATGTTTATTTCTTTGTCTGGAAACTTTTTACACACACGCACACACAGCCACACACAGCCACACACACACAGAAAGAGCACATGATTTAGACCATAAACAGATACTCTGTCCCATTCTAGTGCTCAGGAGAAGTCAGAGTATCAGGCACAAACATGTACCCTGCCACAGTACAGACATTGTTCTACTTTGTGATCTGAAAATCTTCTGACATGTTTATCTGGGTAGTGGTGCCAGCTGAAAATTTCCCACTTAGTTCTGGAGATTGAAATTGCATTATTACATCCACGGCGAAGCATGTTGTGATATTATTAAATGGGCTATTAGATTAAATCCTGAAAATAAGATTTAGTCAGCGTCGTGTTTTAGCTTTCGACTTACTTTTGATGAATGTGGACGCTAAGTTTGGGAGCTGGGCACACCTGCAGTCTGAGGGGGCCCCTCAGCTTGTCATTTTGTATCTGTGTAAGAGAAAATGTCACGACACAGTCTGATATGCCTGTTAGACTTGAACTGTCCCGCAGTGACAGCTCCTCTTCATAAAGACAGGAGGGAGAGCGCGCATGCGTTCATACGTGCTGCGATGTCTGAACTCCTTCTGATGTGCAGTTTCATGCACTGTTAAATAATAAAATGAGCTCGACCATTCTAGCTAGATCATAATTTTATTTTTTATTGATTTTATTTGAATGGTCGTGAAATGATCACCTGTTATAACTTGCACAGGTTCTTTCATGGTGGCCCGGGTATGTTTTTTTTGGGGGGAAGCTGAGCCCAACTTCAACCTGTCTTTATTCTAATTTGAACAGTGCTTTGTCAGTGTGTGTGTGTGTGTGTATGTGAAATGGTGAATGAACAAGAGCACCGTCATTCTCCATGTGGTTAGGGGAAATTCTTTGTGGGGGTTCAGGCGGTTACTTTCCTGGCTCAGACAGCGGTGCGTGGGTAGTTAGTGAGGTGATCTCAGTCAAGTTTGCCTACAGTGGAGCCCCGATTCAGACAGCCAGACACCATAATGCCAGTCCATCTGTAACCCATAATGACTGTGTGCCACTGGAACTGGTCATTTTCATTTTCGCTGCCAATTCGGCCCCTGGCTTCCTCGCCTCACAACTGCTGACTGCATCTAATGGCCTGAGTTGTTAACCTTTCTACATACATACCCATAGGGGAAGCACAGTTGTTTAGACATTTTCTATTTGCTGGTTGTAAGTGATGGATACACCCCCGGGGAGGGGGGCTATATCTCTTCCTGCAGAGAAACAGAGACAGGACACAGTTAGATGTTCTCTGGGGAGCGGTGCGGTCTGAACCACCGGCCAGGTTACAGGCTCATGTGGGAATACACAACCCCCCCTATCCCCAACACCCACCACCCTCCACATCCCCGAAGGCTTCTCTACCAGCCCAGGAGATTTCAGCCACTGTCAACCCCTGACTCTGTGCTCTCTTAATCATCTTAAGAGCAAAGCTGGCATCGGAACGGGTCAGCTCAGGAGGAGCGAGGCAACAAAATCCTCCTGCCAGCTCCCCTACAGCTCACCAATTAACAAGTTATATCTTGTTTGTTTAATCTGTATTTAAATGTAAGCTTCTAACGCAGCACTTAGGATGATCAAATCGTAGTAAAAGTGTCTCGATGATTTGGATTCATGGTAGAGTTGACAATACGACTTGTCTGCTGCCCTTAAAGTGCGAGGCCGTCTCTCATTGACTTCAGCTGTGGTTCCAGTGCAGCAGCTGAGGAGATAAGGGCATGCCATGTGGATCTCATACTTTCTGAATGTGCTTGAGAACACAACACAGAGCCCCGCGGTGCTTTGAAGTGCCTAAGGAGACATTGTTGAGTATCAAGTTAACTTTCTGTTTTTCTCCCTCTCTCTCTCCCTCTCTCTATCTTTTGGTTGTCTCGCAGATTGCGGTGTGGTCTGCCGAAGAGCAAAGAGTGCATTGAGAAGAGTGAAAGAGCGTATACAAGAAGAGAGGCCGTTACACGATGTGCTAGGAGCGTGGAGCAGAAGAAAGCTCGTTGTTTTTCTGATATTGTCGAGGTGTCAGAGAGACCGGAAAGGACGCAGCCATGGGGCGGAAGAAGATACAGATCACCAGGATCATGGATGAGAGGAACAGGCAGGTGAGTGTCAAAATGTTTCCTCACTCAAAATCTATCTATCGGAGGTTCAACTCAATTATAATCATGCATATATTATATATAAATACCTGGTTCATCAGGTATTTTAACTTATTTTACACGATGTTACTGTATTTACTTATGTCTGTGCCTCAGAAAAGAATCTTTTCTGTACCTGTATGAAGGTTACACTCTTCCTCTATTTTCCTTCCACCCTTGGACCAGAGTTCAGCAGCTGTCATAGTGTGCATGGATCTGAACAGACATACCTCCCTCCCTAAAGTCCCAGCCAGCTGAACAGGGACCATGACATTTCTTTGTCAGTGCGGTCGTATTTACAGACATGATTCCCCTGCCACCCTGCAATTTCAGCCAGAGAAGTTGATGAGGCAGCAGGAGCGCCGGGCTGCAGCGGGGGCCTCATGGCGTGGGAGTGAACCGAGGGTAGTGAGGAGCACAGCGAGCCGCCTGTGGCCTCCCCACACTGTAGGGCTTGTCCCCTTGGCCTGGCAGTATGGCTGGGCCCCTTTCGCTGTAGCACTATGTGTTTGCAGCTGTTTGGTAGTAATTAGGAGCAGCCACTGCACCACAGCACCCTCTCATTTGCAGGGTGGGTCAGCAGGACACACAGCACCCTTCTCTGCCTTGGCTACACTGGTCCTGGCTAGCCACAGAGAGGGAGAGAACTGGAATTCACTCTGTCTGCTCACGTTAAATATAAACTCCTAAACAGCAAAACACTGTAGAAAACAGCCTGGGTCTGTTTAAAACAAGAATAACAGACTTAGATATCTATAGCAGGAAGGCTGGGTCCATTTCTTTTTTAGGTTTGTCGCCTTTGATTTAAGAGCTAAGTTGGGGAACCATGAGTGCAGCTTTTGACAAATTATACCAATTAATGTAGATACATAGCTTTTCCATATCCACGTAGAACGCAAACGTGTTTAGTCCTCGAAAATATAATTTGCATTTCTTCACAGGTGGAACAACTTTCTGCTGTGCACACAAAAATATAATAGAGGTACAGCAGTGCTTCCTCTTCTGGGTATTAACATGATACTTTACTACCCAATCACTACTCTAAATGTGTCTCTATCTGTTACTATTAGGTTCGTAGTTCAGCCAAGTGTGAAACAACAATCTTCACCGTGGGCCAGTTGTCAGTATATCACCTGGCTTTGAGCGGGATCCAGGAACCATTTGGTGTAATCTATAGTTTATACAATGACCAGCATCTTGTAAGGGTAGGGGGTGGCTGTGGGGTATCACATGAACAGAGGTTGTCAACTAATCTCTAGGTGAGTAGGTTAAACTCTTGAATGATGATTTCTTAATTTTTTTTTTACCAAGGCTATATTAAGGTAGTGGGGGAAGACATTTAGCCCTATTGTTTCCCAGCAAAGTTGAGCTGCAGAGAGAGACGTTGCTTATTATCAATGTGTCTCCAAAAGTCTAGTGTTTGCATCAGATTCGAAATGTCTTACTGTATAATTTGTAGGAAAGTTTATCAGCAGAACGCAGGCATTTCAGCTCGCACTTAGTTGGTTTTTGCTGGCTCAGCAGAGAAACTGTTATGACAATAGGCCACTGTGCTAAAACAAAGCTTTGGTGTTAAGTGATGTATGCGTGTGTATCTTTCTCTCCATGAAGCACACAGTGCCACCTCCCTGGGGTGTGCTTCCAACTGAAGGGGGAATAGCCATTAGCATATGGTCCCAACTGTTGGAAGACAATTTGAATCTTTATCTATGCCACTCTGCTATTGGCTATCCACATTTCGTAGCATCTAAATGATAGAAGTCCGTAAGTGGGCTAATTAGATAATATTGCTATACAGGATGTTGTGTTGGGACAGTGGGGGCTCCCTTGTATTATCACTGCAAGTGCTTTAGTGAGGCTGTTAACCTTTCAGGATTTATAACATGGAGTCTGACACAGGCTGCGAAGGTCTGTAATTGCACAATCTATCAGGAATTGTGAGTGCAGAGTTGAGACAGGCAGTGAACTTGGCTTTTTTTATTTTGCTTCAATTCTTTACCCACAATGTACACTGTCAAGGCAATTTTATAATTCAGAGTAGGAGAAGAAAATGACATTCGATGAGACGATGAATAAAACACTGTACATGATGTCTTAGTATGACCTTTATGTGCAGCTGTATGTTCGCACCAGTGTCTGGGTCTTTGGTTGAATGAGACATGAAGGGTGACAGAGGTCCTGTCATGGTTCCTGTGCCATAGTCTCTGTAAGAGATGGTCCCAGGACACATCAAACTGATGAACTGCTTGATAAAAACCAGACAGCAACACCGCTCTGGTTGATTCTCCTCATTCACAGTATTTTTACATTCACACTAGTTCTTACTTTTTGAGACTAAGACAGATACATACTCCGCATACTCCAACACTCTCAATTTCTCCATCATCTCTTTGTGTTTCACACACATACACACACACACTCCACACACAGAGCGATTCCAACAGTGGACTCAGATGGACCAGTGAGATTCCACAAAGAGAGGAGCATCTGTTGTGTTTGGACTTGACAGGTTTGAAACTCATGAACCACACAAAATAACAGAGCCAGTGGCACTCAGTGAGCATACGCAGGGTCTTTTACCCACTTCTCAGAGCAGCTGTCATGATATGCGTGTGTGGCTCTACAGGAGGAATGATGGTCTTGTAAGTAAGTGTAGGGGGAAAAGCTGGTGTAGCCTAGTGAGCGGTGTCTAGTGACGTCCTCTGGATGCCATTAAGCAGGCTCACTGGGGGTAATTGCCCAAGTCATTAAAAGTTTGATGATTTTGCTGCCGGGTGGAGGGTTGCCTGCCCTTGCTGTGGCTCATTTTGGATTTTGTGCTGGCACGTCGAACACCCGTAGGCACGGAGCAGCTTTCTTTCTTTCACTTTCTCTCCAGGGAGTCACACAGCAGATACCGCCCACTTTTTTAATCTTTACCGGTTCATGAAGTTCTTTTGACAGGTAATCAGCTTGTTTATGGACAATGGAAAGAACAGAGGGACACTGTTAAATGTGACAGGCAGGTATATATTGTCATTGTTCATGATGATGCATAGTTTCCATAAAGCTACACTGTGTGTGTTACACAGAGGTTTTACCTTGTAACGCGTCACTCAAACACAATTGTTGTCAAACTGGGCCATTCTTACTATTGAATAGAGATATTTCTTATAAATCTACTTATGTTTTGTTAACTAGCATGTCATCCTCTCCATGAAACAGGATCAGTCACGGCTACTGTAGGCTTCAAGGTCAATCCCACCCGGTGGATGATGCCTATGCGCCCTCACTTGTCCACATGGGGATCCTGGGGCTGTCCTCTCTCCCAGCGAGAGCTGATCCAGGCAGACAGTCGCGGTGGCCCTGGCCTGTCTCCCAGGCCCGCACACTCTGGCACTGCGTAGCCAGGGCAGCAGCCACAGGGCCCGGGTCACTCTGCCAGCTGGTGCCAGACCTCCCTGTCTCTCAAGCTCGCTCTCATGTCTGCCACGTGGGCCGTCAGAGGTGGCATGAGGTTCTAATAAGGCCGCGAGCTCCTCACCCCTCCGAAGGTGTTAGTGAGTGAGGCATCTCCTGCCATGCCTCAGTCACAGCTGTACTCTCAGTCCCAGATGTCTTGTTTGTCATCTTGGCACCTCTGCCTGAGGATAGACATTGATAGACCATTTGATTGACACATCAACTCTTGTGTGGATGTGTGTGTCAGGGTTTGTTGTAGCATATGCTATTATATACAATACACTTTTCTGTGGCAGGCTCTGTCTAGTGAAGGATACGACCAATGAAACGAAAATTGTATATATTAGTAAAGGCATGGCTGACAGGTTGGTGCTTTAGATTTAAGGTGCATTCATCTTAGGAGTCAAGACAGACAGCAGTTTTTACACAGAAATTGTGGGTTGCAAGTAACTACATTTTAGTTCACTAACCAAACTGGTTTCTGAATATTTTATATCAAAGAGATGCATATCGCTGCCCCTGTGTTCTCAGAGGAAGAACTTACTCGTCACTGTTTAACTATGTTAACTATTGTTTCTATCATTACCCCTGAGATTTTCTCATTTCCAGTTCAGGCAGATTTCCATTCGTAACCACTTTTATTTAGGGGAAAAAGGTGAATCTTCACTGTTGATTTTGCTGCTGCAGCACCATTCCCTCATATGATGGCCATATTTTCACAGTAGCATCTTGCATGCTTTAGACATTTGGAGATTTTAGAGTGCCACTTGCTCACAAACACATCAAACTCAAATCTAGTGTGCTTTAAAAATATGCATATAAGAACTGAATCACCAAGCTCAATTAAAACTCGGAGCAAAAGTGTCAGGATCATGGGGGTGCTTTGAAAGAGGTCAGAAACACAGAAAGTCTAAATTGAGAGCAGCAATTTCCTCTTTATCTTGAGATTGTTGGAGCATCTTAAAAGGTCAGAGTTTTCAGCTACAGTCTCAATGAAATGCTAGTACAGTCACTGATCTGTGTGATATTGTGTCAACTGTTTTAATAACCTTATCAAATGCAGGGGAAGTTAGAATTTCTCTAAGATATTGGAAGTTTAAATGTGGCCTACCTTTTCTTTGGCTCTGACATTTGATGCCTCGGGTACAGTGTGCCGTACAATATAGCTTTACAATCCTGTCATTGTAAATTACATGAATTAGTCAAGGGCCTAGACTACACGTACCACATCTTACTATAGGAGCGACCCAAATTTTTGCAACCACATGAAGTGTCTTTGTGGGTGTCTTTGACTTGGTGAACCATAGGAAAGCTTCGCCAGTGAACCTCCCACTTGACCTCAAGGATGTCTGTGGTTTTCCACTGTCTCACCAGTCACCCCAGAGAAGATGGGGGTGGATGGAGGTTATATTAGCATGTGTTGGTTTTTTTTTTATACCCAAAGTTGTTTTGTGTCATATCTAGACTTCATAGAGATATTCTAAGGGCAAATTGTTCACAATAGCCTTATTCTCTCCATATAAAACGTAACTAAGTACAAATGAGTGCTGTGAGTACTGTGAGTAATGTGGTCGTTAAGGTGTTGTGTGCAGCAGCTGGCTGTACTGTACAAGTAATGTGTATGTGGCTGGGGCAAGGACCGAGTCTCAGCGCTGCTGCTGAGGTTGAAATGAAGCGGTGCCTGGGTCAGCAGCCCTGCACTCAGCACTCTGCCATGCATCCAGGTGGAACAAAGTCCTCGCTCAGCGTCTCATCCTGGGCTTCCTGCTGAAAGGTGACATCTCCATGGCTTAACAGCCACATTCATCTGCTAAAGAGCATACAATTTGTTAATCATTTTCCCACACGACACTCTCTGCTTTCCAGTTGGTTAGGCAAACAAACAAATACGCAAGCAGGTGAATGGGCAAGCAGGCAGCCTTGGTGTTTTGTCAGTGGAGACTGGCATCAGCTGGTTAGAAAAGCAGGTGCTCTAACTGGGTAGAGACAGACCTGGGACTGGTCACATGCATTATCTCCTTTTCTGCCTGTAATCCACCTTGAAAAAATCATTACAATGACACCCATGTACCCACACGACGTGAGGTTCTGTTCAGCCAAACTTACTCAACAGCTTCGTTTCTGGATTTTCAAGGTAACAGGCCAGTTGATTCAGCCGCTGCCAGTATTTGAACCTTGTCATTTCAAGAAATGTCATCTCAGAATACGGTTTGTCATGTAAGCTCAACTAACATCGGTGCACTAAATAGAAAATGACACGAGGATAGGTCTCTCTGTGTCTAGAGTGGAAATAATGGTCCTGTGTAATTACCTGTAGTGAGAAAAATTTGAAATTCATTTATCACAGTTGGACTGACCCCACTGCCTGAGCAGTTACATAGCCTCTATGCAACACATAAGATTATACTGCATTATACCAGTTAAAATGAGGGTATAGCCGCAAGCTGTGACCAATTAAAGTTGAACAAAGCCAGCTCATCTGCTCAACTCCTCTCTTAGTAGGTCAGTGAAAATGATGGCGAATACAGGCACATGCAATTCTCTGTGGCTTTAAACACAGTTTTTACCACCACATTCACAAGCTGCATTGTACAATACACGTTTGACAAGAAACATGCAATGAAGAAAAAAAAACATAAATCTGAAGACATGGTTTCAAATGTACATATTTAAAACTATTTTCTGCAAACAACCACTTGGAAACCAAAGGAGAAAACAGCTGCCTTTTTATTCTCACTCCTGGTGAATCATGTTTTTTACTTGAGAAATGAGCGTAGCATACTGTAAAGAGGTGGAGCAACATAATGACATGTGTATGGGTCTTAGGCAACCACAGACACAGAGCTGCAGAGATGCAGGACATAAAGTCACTTTGCGGAGAGGGCTTGCGTTACCATTGGAGTGATGTATGACCCCAAGTCCCATCTGAGGACTCATGTTACAAGGCTTATGCTGCACTACAGAGATAGCTTTCCGTATATGGAGTCAGGGGCTACAGTAATGTATGGACCCCTGTTGTTGCCAAAGCTCTGACTCAGCTCGCTGACTCGTACCTCTAACCCTGACCTCTGGCCTGATAACTAGACGTTTCAGACATGGACTGTGTTATTGCAATCATTCCTAAAGGAGGAATTATCTTGTTATCTGTCACCTTGGTTACAGTAACATTGTCGTTAATACTGTTATTTTCCTGGCTCAGACTATGGTATACATACTCCAGATGTAACTTTTTATTTTCCAAAGGTTTTAAAACCAAGTAGAAGTGTGTATTCTAGATTAAATTCAAATCTCTAAACAAAAATGTTTTGTGAATGAGGTGTTTTTTTACACCATAACACTGGTGCAGGACTTTGCAGACTGAGATTAAATATAATCATAAAACACATAATCACTCAATAAAGGCTGACTGCATATGAAATTTGCTCCACACTCCCCAACTACAACATTTTAAAGTTGTTTTTATACAACGATCCTACACCCAACCCTGCAATAGAATGAATAATTTCATGATGCATTATAGATATTTTGCCTTTGTAGTACTACTGATAATACTTTTGTACATTTATCTTAGTAAATTAGAATGCAGCACTGTCTATACAACAGACATGGAGTAGGATAAATAAACCACTACTACCACTAAAATAACATTTATAGCTGCGCAAATTGTGTGTAGATGTACAAAATGTTGTACCCGGTTCCCTTCATTTGGATCTTTTGAATTCAGAGAAACTGTTTGCCTCTCTAATGGATGGTTTTGTTTTCTGTGTGTTCTTCAGGTTACCTTCACAAAGAGGAAGTTTGGCTTGATGAAAAAGGCCTATGAGCTGAGTGTACTATGTGACTGTGAGATAGCCCTCATCATTTTCAACAGCTCTAACAAACTGTTCCAGTACGCCAGCACAGACATGGACAAAGTGTTGCTGAAATACACAGAGTACAATGAGCCCCACGAGAGCAGAACCAACTCTGACATTGTAGAGGTGAGTGCTCCTTTCTTACTTTGTGAAGAAAAACTTCTTTGAACACATTTTAAATTTCTTTTATTACCAAACTTAAATCACAATTAAGACACAACTCCTTATGTAATTGTACTGGCTCAAGACCGTAAAGTAGAATTAGCCTGAGAAGCTCTGAGACATGCTGCAAGAACAACAGTCATACAAGAGTGAGGAACAAGTAACAGTTTCCTTCTAGTCGCTATTCAGATAGGACACAGGAGGTCTGCGCTCACTGATAAGTCCAGCTGCTCTCGTGCCCATCAACTGACGTGGAGAAACTATCTCTGCGCTAGCATGCACATGTTGCTGCTGACCACCATGGTGACCCTGTTTCCCATAGATATTGTACCTGTAGGGCTCAGTTCTCTGGTTATTCCTCATTACAGACAATCACCCGGCTATTGCTGCAGTATTTTTTCTGTGAAAGTACAGTGTTTAGTGCATTCCACGCTGCTCTATAAAACTCAATGAGCACTTGGGTTTCCTGGCAGCTTCTGCGTGCCCGGCGACTAGCGGAAGAGTAAGCCACTTGTTATGCCAGCATACAGAATTGTCAGCCAAAAGTGTAAAAGCCAAAGTAAATGAAAATGATTAGGGATACATTCTGGTCCAGATATCTTTCAGTGGCTCATGTGTGGTTTTTCATCTTATTCAAGATCTGCTTTAAGAGGCAGGTACCTTTTTTTCTGAATAATTGACACCCTGCACATACAATGTGTGTCTATTCCCACCGATAACATCTTCACGCTGCTGGTGTAAAGTTGCCCATTTATTTTTATAGCTTTTATTTAAGGTGTTTTTACTTGACGACGCAGACTGCTGCGCTGCAACACCGGTGTTTTTATTGCCACCTGTCCACTACAACATACAGCCTTTTAATACAGCTTCTCAAATAAGAGACATTAAAGGTTTAAGATGAGATTGAAAAATTTCAAGAATCCTAGATTGAAATTACATGCAGTATAAAGGAGTCAGCTGTGGCCCATTATCTTTTATTCATGCTGCTGCTGCTTGTGAATTACCTGCTTGGCAGAGCTGCAGAAGAGTGCTTTGGCATTCAGTAGACTCATGCAGTCACTCCTCCATCAGGGGCCCTCAGAGCAGAGCAGGGGCTCACCTGCATAAAAAATACATGGATACATTCCTTCCTTACGTAACAGTGACCACAAATTTGTTTTCGCCATGACTCTGGAAGCTGTCTTATTTTAAACAAGACTTTGCTGCAAACACAACAACACCCCAAACTCAGAAATATTACAGTGCTATTCACTGTCCATCAGCTGGGTCGTTCCCCTCAGGGTGTTATATCACATACACTGTATCTGTGGTCTTCCTATGTGTATTTATGTCAAAAGCATCGTGTAATGATCGCAGTGTACATTGTGCATAATGTGGTACCATGCTGATTTGCCACTTAGCCCCTTCTGGCTACTCTCAAGGAAGCTGCCCCTCTGCACAAAGGGCGACAACAAGCCACCGTTGTCCCTGCTCACTCGGCCAGCATCTTTACAGCTCTGCACAAATCCCCCTCTGCCTGCTGGCTATGTGGACAAGGTTCAGAAGTGAAGAAGCAGAGCAGAAGTAACCTACCCAGTCCACTTCACAGCATCAGCAGATAACCCCCCTATTCATTCGACCAGAGAGCCGGTGTTGGAGGTGGTTGATAAACTGTGGAAACTACGATTTGATCGTGTTTTAAGACAAAGTCGTGATCTCGACTGTTTTGCTGACTACTTCGGTCGGTTTTCCCATCTGCACAGATCCCCGTGCACTACACAGAGGAGCTGATGCATTTGTAATGATGGGAAGAATCCACCCCTCCCCCATTCATCTAGTGAAATGCGCCTCACATGAGGACACTTACACTGGACACTTATCTAAATTTTTAAATTGTGTTAAACCAATCTTTGCCATGCAAACAATCATGTGCTCATCTCTCTGGTTTGGGAGGCCAGAAAAACCCTCTCCCACTTTTCATTGTGGAAGCTCGTTCCATGTGAAAAACTAAATCAAAGGTCACATTCCTGCTCAGTAGTACCATCTGTAGATAAAGGCTGAGCTGTGCAGTGTGGGAGAACAGTCTCCATGTTTTCCACAGATGGATGCATGCCTGGGCCACAGTTTGATAACCCTGTGGAGGGCTATGGACTTTGTCTCAAACTTGGCTCGCAGTCCAAAGCAGAGCAGTAGGCTCAGATTTTTCCTCTACGTGTGCATCGGTATGTGTGCGTTTTTTTGTGTGTTTGCATGTGTTGATAGTCTTAACCTTACCAACGCTCCAGGAGACAGGTGAACTGATGTATGAAATCTCTTCTTTTATGCATTTATCTCTAGGTGTCTATTAATTTTTAAACATTTTTAAACAGTATTAATGTATATTTTATGAGATATTCTTATGCATTTTTATTCAAATAATGAAGTCAATGAGTTATTTTTTCAAAGTTATATGATAAAGAATCACAGTACTCAAGAAACTGTTAAAACCAGCAACATTTGCAGTTCTGACTGAAAGAAAACAGTTCCCACTCACTCAGTTTTGAAGTTCACATTTAGTTTATCAATATAATTTTAATCCTGTCTTCCTCTTACACTCATACACATCTACATACAGTCAAGTTACCTTGGAAACAAATGTAGATATCCAATAGGGTTGTGTTATTGTGAACCAACCAGAGTCTAGTTTCATGGTGTTGTTTCTATCGTGCTTCCTATCGAATTCTGTTTATACCACAAATGAAAACGCTGCTGTTAGTCATTAGATTAATCTAATAATATTTACTCTTCCTCCCCTCTCCACTAGTGGAGCTAATGAGATTTTGCTTATGCTCCACTATAACCTCACACTGTTTTCCTGCACACAGAAAGAGCCCTGTGTCTCCAGGAGAAACCTTGAAATCAGATAGCAACTTCACAGGCATCATTTGGCATTTATGTGTCCTCTCTTTGAGCAATTCAATACAATTAAGATATATAATACAGATTAGGATTAATCTGGTTTTTCAGGCACACGGAATCAACATTAAGCCAACACTTAGCTGTAATCTTGTAAAATCAGGGTTGTGAATAGGCTTTAACCCAATTTGAGAATGTAATTTTAGTCAAAAAACCAGTACTTCGTTTTTGTAATTGTAAATAACTGGACCGCACCATATGCAAAGGAACGACACTTCACTTCTCTTTTTTATGTCCTTTACCCTGATGATTTGTGAGCGTAAACAACTTGATATCATTCATAGGGAAATTCTGCTTATCTTCCTCATTATATTGAGGGCTGGCCATTGTTGCTGTGAGTCGACGAAAGCCGAGACTAACGCTAGACCCAATACCGTAAAAGGAAATGAGCATAAAATTATTAGGTAATTTTATTTTGTGATCACTTATCAGCTTTAGGGATCAGTGGAGCTGTATTAATCATTCAATAAGATATGTAAATCTTGACCATTACTGAATGTCAAGCCCTGTGTTTTCATCCATTTTTTTTTTCTGCCCTTTGCAGATGTTACATTGACAAAAGCCACATACACAACTAAGGGCTCAGTCTGTCACCATGTCCATATTCTGGATTTATTTATTTTTTAGCCAATGGAGACAATCAACGCATTTAGCCACTGCGCATCAAAAGTGCATTTTTTGTGATGCACAACTCAAAGGACAAAATAATTTTATCGCCAGTTATGAAATAAATCACTTAAAAAGCTCAGGGCTGAATGGGCACCAGGAGTTTCAGACAGGGGATGTTTATGTTGTCAATCAAAGGCTAAGCAGTGATTAAGACTCATTTCTATCTTAATGAATGCAAATTGGCACATCTGCTATGGTGGGCTAGCTGTCCAGACTCTTCAATTAGCATGATTGATCAATTATCCTCCTGCTGGTGGCTCACTGGAAATGGAAGCAGGGGAACGGGGCTGGAGTTGGGGGAGAGATGAAAGAGCATGAACAAAATGCACAGAAAAAACCTTCAAACCTTCATTCAGTAAATCCGATCCTTTATTTGATTACACTAAGAGAATAGTCAAATTTCATTTTTCACAAAGAGGCCTCTCACTCTAACACACATTTCTTAAAATAGACACAATTGAAAATACGGCCTTTTATTTTTGGCCATACAAAAGGCTGGGTTACAGATCAAAGGTTGATTAAGGAGAAACACAAGAATTACTTTACTGATATCTGAAGCCAAAGGTTTCAGTTACTGTATACATTAAGTGTACATGTACAAAAACACAATTTGCATTTGAAATCTACATCTGATCCTCCATCAGCTGAATTTCTGATCAAATATGCCTCTGAGAGATGAGCCATGCAAATATCTAGCAGATCAGTACTTTTTCCAACTCTGAAGTCTGTCGAGGATATTGTGCTGTGCAGCTTGTTTGTGTTGGTTTTAACAGAAAGCGCAAATCCTTGAATATCAAAGCACACTGGAGAGACATACTCCAAAAGCAGATTGTCCTGAGTGTGTATTTATAATTGTGACACAAAAACATAAAAGGACGTTCAAATGAGGCTCTGGCTGGCACACAGAGAAATGCAACTTACAGAAAACATTAACTATCAGACCAATTAATTCAACTGGATTCAAACAAAAATGACAAGTGGGTGATGTGATAGTTGCAGTGTAAAGGTAATTGAATAAAAATATGAAAGTCACAGTTGATATCGATATATCATTGATACATGAAGATGTTTGACATTGATCTCATTAGCCCACAATTAAATACAATTTACAAGACTGTTTTCAGGAATACTACTCTGCGAACAGGAAGAGGCAGCATGAAAATTCAGTATGAAGTTGGTGGCTTAATTATATATATATATTGCTCTGCCTACATTACCAAGTCATTTTGTATGAACAAGCTCATTTGCTATGTATCATGCACATTACATTTCATACAAGTTCAGGTTCATCTTCTAAATGCAGAGGTGCCAGCCTTAAGCATTTATGAATCTCTTGATTGTCACTCTAAACTGAAATTTTATTAAAGTTATAAAACTAACATAAAAGATAATGTGAAAGGTAGATTTAGTAGTATTTGGCCAAGTCTAAAATCATAAAGTCAATTATAACACATTAAATGACATAGCAGTCAATTTTTTCTCAGTTTAAGTTTAGTTTTGTGAACTTTTAATTAGCTTTTTTATATTGATATTGCCTCCCTGATTGATTAGCTCCCACCGCTAGTAACAAACGAGAGGCTGTTCTTTGCCTCAGAAAGTAGGTTATTTACGTTCAATTCTATGCCATTGTTGTTTGACTTGTGTCAGAACATTAGTTGTTAGCACCTGATCATTAAGTTGCTATGTAAAGTGAATCATATGCTACAGTGTCTTATTTAGGTTCAGTTGTTGACAAGTGTTTGTAGTTTATTTCCGCTGTATCTAAAAGTTGCTGTGAGTTTTAGATTCGATGATGTCACCAACATATATATATATCCCACTTTTCACAGTTGATGCGGTGTTATTTTCTTTAGTGTTGCAGAGTTCATGCTATATGAGACATCTCATATTAAAGGACAATGGCTGGATAAGTAATGGTAAAATTCATTTGTACTATAGTTGTTGAGTCTGAGCTATACAGTGGGTAATCATTCTTATGAGACCAGTGAAAGTACTTAGTGTATTTTTGTCCTGGGTTCATGTGTAGACAGTGTTGCGTGCTTGTAATGCTGTTTTCTGGTGTTTGTGTATTCTGAGGAAAGTGATGTTGCTGTTAGTGACATCAGCTCCTTTGCAACAGAGCGTTCTTTTCTCAGGAAAGACCAAACGCTGCCACCTTACTTTCCTTTGAGGTCTAAAAGCTAAATTTAAATTATTTGTAGATACGCAAAATCAGGGTCTGGAAGAGGCATACGCCACTCTCCAAGCAAAAGCTGTCATCTTCTGTATAAAAACAAGCTAGACTGACCTATGCATGCAAACATTTTGGAGGTTGGGGAAACTGGTGACACAGGTGATGAGGTGGTGAATTGAAGCCAGAATGTATAACTTAAGAGTTGAGAGGTATTTGATTGGTGGATCAGTTCTCGCCTCTTTTCTCTTTCATTTCCACATTTCCTTTTGAAATGCAAGTGAAGTGTCATTTGGAGAAAAGTAGCATTGCAAGTTAATTAAACATTCTGTATGCCCGCAAGATCATGCTTTTGACAAGTCATTATTCTAGTTGGAAATATCCATAATTCTTTATTGTCTGAGTGGACAAATTCCTCAGTGTTTGTGTATAATTATCTACATCATTATCTATCTGGTCCACTTACCATGGTTTGGAAAGGGAGAGCAGCAGTCTAAATATATCACCAAAATCAGAATTTGGAGCAGATTCTGAAAAAGGAAAACATCAAATACCGGATTGTACAAATTTAATATTTACCAAATTTACTTTACATGAGGTGCAAAGTGGCAAATCAAACACAAAAATGATCGTTTCTCCTTGTGCACTCATTAATCAAATATATAGACTCAGTCATTTCACTGTCAGACCTCTATAACACTTTCTATCCACCTGCAGATCTTCACCAGCTCTTCACTTCACCCAGACTGAGCCTTCATCATATTACTATTCTCCCTTTTCGGTATTTCACCACAGAGCTGTTGTGATGAGATATCCCCTTTTTAAGCTAAACCAAATGTCATTGCTATTGACATAGACTTATTGGGTTGATGTTGATTTTCCACTGCTTTTCAATATATGTGAAATTTTCTGCCAGGCCATTTTTAATATTACAGAAAAAACAGTATGTGCACTTTTGGGCTTCTGTGATTTATTGGACTGATAATAAAATGATTTTCTATATTTTTATTTTGACTGTAGGTCACACTACTGCAGATTACTTCAAGTGTGATGATATTATATTTTGGAACTTTTTTTTTAATCAGTGGATATGCACAGTATCTGTGGTGCTGCTTTGCCATAAGGAATATGTTTCCTCTTAAGTATCTTATGTGTGTTGCCATGTAAATACAGGGGCCTGTCTGTCAATCTGGCGTCTGTGGAGAGGATGGTAAAGTAACAGAATGGGCAACATTATTGTGTGTGTCTGAAATCCTATTACCGCCTCTTTGTTTGCCCCTCATATAAACATGGCGTGTTGTGAAGACAAGCGTCTTCCTATTTCCTGTGCGCTCAGATGGCTTTGTATACCTGAGAGCCAGCGCTTAACCTTTGGGCCTGTGTTTCTAGCCAGGTCAGGTCCAGAGTTAACTTTTGTTGCTAGTCAAAACAAACGCGTTGGTATCTCGTCTGGCATCAACATCTATTTCAGACAAGTGCAGTAGGACAGCATAAAAATAAATAAGAACTCACTAATGTTATAGTGAAAATAGAGCAATACTACTAAGTATAGGTATAGCATGAGGTTTCAGTGACATAGAGAAACCACTGTGACTCAAGAGAGATAAGATTAAACATAAGCAATTAGTTGTATATTGCAGAATGGATGTTTTCATCAATGCGCCAAGATGCAACGTGAATGGGAATATTTACCCTGAAGCCTTAAAGTGCGGACATACTGCTGGCTATGGCCAGGTTGATTCTAGTAATCAAACTACATTTTCAAGGTCTGAAAATCAAAGGCCACCAGGAACATATTACTGTGTAATGTATCTGTTCCATAGCAGAGGACACATATTACAGAATAGTCTGCCCTATACTCACATGAACATTACCACAACTGTTTCATTACACTCAGAAAACTACAAAAGAGGACTGGTGACCCTTTTTCACTAAAAGCCCAGAGGAAAAGGAGTCCTTGTCCTATAAAAAGAGGCACTTTGAAACCCAGCATGTTGCTCGCAACAGAACCATTAATACTGTTTCAGCCACTGTGGCAAGACCAGACTTTTCATACACAAGTACTGGTTTTTCTGTGCATTTGAAATCCATCATGTATTACATCTCATTGTTTTATTATGTCTCTGCTCTCCAGTGTGTGATGCTTGTTACCAGGTAACTGCTAAGAGATTTTTGCTTTTGGCACATGTCGTGCTTCATTGACGTCAGTGCTTTTTTCCACCCTCTCAACTACATTGCATATGTCTCATTTCAAGCTGAGGGTCTCTTAAAGAGCATATAATGAAAGGAGACAACTACAAAATACCCCAGGCCATGGTGCCTTCTTCTAAACAACAGTTTCCTGAGACACTAATGAGTTAATACTCCATCCTAAAATTACATATGCAATATCAAAATCTGAAATAAAACACTAAAGTTTACACACTAGATAGATGGAAAAAAATGTATTTCTATGTATATCTATATATTTATTACTTATAAGTTTCACAGAACCTGAATACCTAGATGGTGAAGTTTGTTTGGAAGGTTACTCATGCAGACAGCGCAGACACTGTGTGTCTGATTTGTGTGGACATGCATTGCTATAGCCCTGTATCCAGCATGAAAGCAAGTTAACATGTCTTAACCTTTCTGTAAGAGACAAGACATGAATAAGGCTCAGTCAGTTCTCCATGCATCAGCCTCAGCCACAGAAAAGAAGATCACTGACATATCCCTTGTCTGCATATCAACAGAAAATAAAACTGATTAAAACGTATTCAAAGCGTTTTTTACATTTTTATGCTTGTTATATGTTGTGTCATGGTGGTGATGTATAGTTGGCCACACACCAGTTATACACTTATCACTGTTCACTCAGTATGTCCATCCAAGTGATTTCTGCTTAGTTTATACTGACTAATGAACTTGAGTGAATTAGCAGAATCACTGGGTGTAACACAAAAGTAATGTCATGAGGACTGTAGCTAAATTTACTTCTCTGGGTGGCATATGAAGCTAATTAATTCACTGATAATCACAAAAGTAACGGTAAAGATAAGATGTGCTGGGTGGCATACGCCTGGTAACCATATGTCCGTCATGTGTCCCTCTCGAATTGAGCTTAAACCACGACATGTACCTGTCATAAACTATGGTTTGAACCACATGAAATAGGTCAAACAATGGGCCGACCCAATTTGGTTTGATCTAGTTACAGAGCAACGGTGATACTAGTTACGTTAAAGATCATTAGAACCACAAGCTGTGAGTCCACCGTCTGTGTTCTTCAGTGACCTTGCGGGCTGAGTGGCTGAAATGAGACCTCACTTTTGTGCACAGCGGCTTCTGTGAGTTAGCTTGTGCAACAATCAGCTTGCCCTTGTGCCCCCCTCCTCCCACTGTGCACGCTGTGCGGCCAACCCCTCCTGCCCAGGGGCGAGGACAGAGCAAAGCCTGCTGGGAGTGGTGGGGGTGGGGGACTTGGGGTTAGCTGGCACCATGCCACCTTCCCCTGGCTGCCGGGCCTGAATGGGGGCAAAGAGGGAGGCTGCTGTGTCTCAGATTGATGAGGACAGGTCTGTGGTCTGGGTATAGAGTGTTGCAGAACAGACGTCCTGCTGGCACATCCTGCCCTCTGCCGCACGCCCCCCAGCCCTCCGTACTCGCCTTATCGGAACTCCTAATTGTCCTTATGAATATTTTAGAGGCGAGCAGGAATGGGAGTTCAGGGTTGGGGGTATGGTTTCAAGGGCCCTGACAGCTAATGATCCACTCTGTGACCAGAGAGAGAGAGAGAGAGCGAGACAGAGAGAGCGGGAGTAGAAACACTCTGAAAGATTTTCAATAATCTGTATGTTAATGTTTTTGTCTTGATTGTAATTCCCTCTGATCATTCGCTAATCTGTGCCACCTTTACTTTATGTGGGAGTGGGAACTGAGAGCGTGTTCTCATTCTTTTCAATCTGTAGATAATGATGACATTGGTTTGCCTTTATCCTCAATTTGTAGTTTAATTCCCTCATGTCTATACTGAAAATATGCAGTCCACTGATTGAGACTGTTCTCTGACTGCAGCAGCTAATAGCTTTGTCACATCAGTCATTCACCACAGTCTCAGAGCAGAAAGCTCTGAAGGGACTGCTCACTGCACTCGCAATTGCCTCTTATTCAGTAAAATGGATGGGCTATATTTAATTGGCAATCTAGTCAGTCATATGCAGGTGATCATTCGCGGTATTCAAGACAGAAAATTATAAATTTGCTGCATATGTATCTATGGCTGCTTTAGATTTAGTCATCATGACTCACGTTGGATTAATGGCCCACTGACTCTGAGATCTCACCACTGTGCTCGGGCCATTGTCACTGTGATGTCAGGTGGAATTGAAACCCACTATGAATATTGTTTTTCTAACAGCTGCAAGACAACAATATGAAAATAAATTGCAGACGGTCGAGTGG
>OMNW01003900.1:2350-15677 GCA_900303245.1 Selene dorsalis | reverse complement strand
CAGCTGACTTTATATTTCCCTAAATATTAGTAACTCAGAGTTCATGACATGGCCTTTGGATCCATACCAGGGACTTATTAACTGAATGCATTTCATAGATAAATTAGCAAATAAGGAAAATCAACCATCAGTATCATATGTTTAGTTTGAAATATGGATAATTAACAACTCAAAGCCCCAGTACTCTGGACTAACATGTTAAATGGTAGTTTAGAAATCAAGAATGAGACCAAAACTGAAAGAGATGAAGATAAGTCAAATAGTCTAGCTACACACTAATCCAAAATGGCGCCCATGAAAAAGTCCTCACTTCACTAGTCGTGTGTTTTAATGCCGATTGTTTCACTTTGTTTCTTAAAGAATCTGAGGTGGGACATTGAATCAGGATCATCTAGTGGGGAAAGTTACAAGTACTTCTCTCTAAGTGTAGCAGAAAGGGTGGTCCTCACTTCATCTGCACACTTACCTGGAGCTCACTATGATGCCCATACAGGAATGTGTGTGTGCGTGTGTGTACGCTCACCTGGGCTTGATTACTTATGAGTTATGGAATGGTGCTCTTTGTGTGTCTGTGATGAGAATGATTGTATGCATCATGTCCATGTGTGTGCTACTTTAACAGTATGTCAGGTTTTATGTTGTGTGTCCTGTGAGTCAGTCGCTCTGGGAATTTACGATGTCACAAACTGGCTCGGTGAATGTGACAAGGAGGGAGACCACACAAAGTTAGACTAAGAAAAATTAATTTATAGTGACTTAAACCTAAAACAAACACAATGAGGTGTGAAAGTCTGCAAGTTTTACCATGAATGCAATGCATGGATGAGTGGTCTGTAGTCTGTGGATGTGCAAAAGCAAAACCAAGAGGATGTCAGCAGTTGGAAGGGAGAGAGAGATTGAGAGCACATGGCCCAGGTGAACCTCATCAGCTGACAGCCCTCATGTCTGTCAATCGGCTGCCAGGGTTGCCCAGGACAACCTACAGGACAATGGCAGTGTCGTCACAATGACCTCACAAGATTTCAACCATTTGCAATTTCTATTTTTTAAGTGAAGTGGTAAAGTGAACAGGTGAAATTGAACAACAGATCGTCAATTTAACCAACTAGCTCAGTCAATGCACACGCAAACCAGACAGTGGATTGAATGACAGATGTTAGTGACTAATAAGTGCACACACAGATACTCAGTCTGCATAATCAGGTTGAAAATCTGCAGCCACCTGGGCTCAACCTGTGGCCCTCTGCTTCGTATCATCCTCACTCTCCCTGACTTCTCTCTCTCTCTTGGTATCAGACCTGAGGAATAAAAAGTAATGAACCTGGTGTTATGCAGGTTATTCAGTGCTTTTTACTTCACAAGGCTCAACTAGGCGTTCATCTGGTTTTACTGTTTCTTGTCAAATTAATGAAGG
The DNA here is from genome assembly GCA_900303245.1 of Selene dorsalis. Classification (NCBI taxonomy): domain Eukaryota; kingdom Metazoa; phylum Chordata; class Actinopteri; order Carangiformes; family Carangidae; genus Selene; species Selene dorsalis. Next base: position 14,263 of record OMNW01003900.1, on the reverse strand, counting down.
CGTTTTATAAATTGGTTGCACATTTGTTCATTTGCATGTGTTGCAGTGTGTTTAGCTCTCAGTGTGGTGTCAAGAGAACCAGTACAATCAGATGGAATGGTCTGAGCTGTCATTTTGAGACTCATTGATGGATTCTTAACATCAAATCAAGCGTTGAGTAGCTGGTAGTCTCTGAGCTGCACAGTGAATTGATTAGTAAAGATCAAAAGAAAAAAAAAGCATTTTATCAGTCACATCTTCATTCATCATTCTGGCAGTTTGTTAATCAATCATGTGTTCGCATAAAAAACATAGAAGTAAGTCTGTTACACTTGGACAGTGTGTGTTTGCACAAAGCTGCTGGTAATGGAAGCTACCTTTCTTACAACCTAGCCTGTTAGCTTAGCTTGAACTCTGCCTTCATTGCAATCTTTATGTGTGTGTGTGCTAGGAACAGGGTGCTGAGCTTGCAATAAGATAACCATTAAGGCAGCAGCAGAAACAGGAGACAGTAAGGTGCAGGGAGTCAGTCTGACAGATGTCGTCCTGAGGGAGAAACCAGAGCAGTGGAGGAGACCGTGGTGGAACCATGTGACCTCCACAAACCCTCTGTGAGATATGGATAATGTTGGGGGAAAAAGGGCTGCTGGGTCCGGCTAGTGCACTGTTCCCTTTACAAATGCACAATGAACACAAAACGTTCACGCCTACTACTGTTATACACAAGTCCATGGAAATGGGTCTGTTAGTGTTTCTGATAAGGAAATATTTGAACTTGATGATTCAAAAGATCATATCAAATCATCATCGTCCCCACCCATGGTGCCACTTCAGCTTCGGTCACCATTTATTTGTCCTGTACAATCATCTGGGCAGGGCAGCTTACTAAATGGGTTACTTACATAATAATTCATAAAACATGACAACTGTTGCCAAGATTGTGGAAGACTCAAGCCTCAAAATTGGAAATGTGACTGAACCAGAAAGTCAGGCTAAAACCACACTGAGAATAGGATCAGACCTTTTAAATGGGAACTATGCAAGTCTGGTCGCTTTTCCTCTTTTGCTAACCCTCCCCCTGCCCAGGTGCGTTTGTTTTCAATGAAGCTGGTGAGAAAGCAATCCATGGAGTGCTGGATGACGTTATTTACCATATATGATGTTGCCACGTGTATATATTTGTGTAGTCTTATTTGTTATAAACAAGAGTTTGTGTTGCAGTGCAACCGAGATGAGAGCTGGAGCTGGGTGGAGGCACTGATCTTGCAAGGTTGGTTTTCAGCCAAGAGACACTAGGTGGAAGACAGAGAGCCTCCATTCTCCCTGTAACAAGTTACAAGTCATTTATCTAACCATCACAATTACTCTGAAGCTGTTTAATTAAGGTAAAATGTAGCATATTAAGATAAAAATCCTGCATAGATCCTCTTTTAAGGTGCTGTTGCAGTAGACAAAGAATTCAGCAACAAAATGAAATCCCACGGGACACAAAAAAAACACCAAAACCTCAAAGTAATGAGGATTCTGTACAAAACAAATGCATGTAGGCTGAAACTGGAGCATACACCTTTATATTTTTAATGCAATACAAGACAAGACAAAAGTGAAACATAAAGTGTTGTACATATTCAATCATTAAGAGGAAGAGAATTTACAGTCCAGCGGTGGTATCAGGGACATTGTTGAAGACACAGAGACAAGAAGTGGGAGGGGCCAGGTCACCACTTATGAATGCTTAAATGGAAGCACTTACATAATCACCTCATGAATAAATACCAGCGCTGTCCAAACTAATAATTAATCCGAACTATGCAAAGAGTGAAACTGGTCACTCACCCCTACTGCAGCGTTTTGAAGAGCTGTGTGCTTTCTGTCTTTTGTAGTAATAATAATTAGCTGGAAAAAACAGCATGTGATGCAACACCAAAACAGCTGTTCACTATTCATAGACTACTTTATTATTCTATTATCAGATTACAGCAGGATAAGTTTCAAAGTTAAAATACAATTTTGATAAGATTCAATTAAAAGAGATGCATTTAATAGCCATTGCCAGTTCTCAAAATCAAATGAGAAAATGGAATTTTTCAACTGCAAACCAAGACTAAAAATACATGCATCTCTTATTAAAGATGCAAGGTTTTTTTCTTTTTTGCTGTGAAATGTTATCAAGGCTCAAGAGGAATAAATAAGTGAAGCTGCTCTGTGAAGAAACCCATCACAGAACACTGATTTTCTGTGTTAACGGACTTTCAAATTTTGTTTTTTAGGTCAGGCAGTAAAATAAAAAAAAGATACAACTTGAAGCTCATAATGCTTTTCTCAGAGGGATATAGTCATGGTTACGTAAGTTGTGTATGTTTGGGTTTGTTTGCCCGAAGATGGTCAATAATCTCAGACGCATCATGTCAAAACAACTCGGCCACTCAAGGTTGTAGCTGCCTCCTTTATCAGAAAAAAGTTTGGTTTGTTTGATGCATGTCCCCCTGAGTCATCCTCCTGAGTCATGGCCACTGAATGAATCGGCTCTGGCATTTGATCTTATACTTCCACCGCAGCACATGGCTTCTTTAGAAGTTAATAAAGTTGCTTCACATAGAAAGACCTTGAGTTTGATGTACACTCTTTTCCATTCACCACAGTGGTTAGTGAGTGTCCAACCAGTCCATTCTTCATCAACACAGAGCTGCTAACCTCCAGGTGCTTTTCTTGTCCAGTCCATTCTGAGTAAAAACTCTAGAGATTACCGTGTGTGTAAATCAAGGAGGTTGGCAGTTTGAGAAGCACTCAGACAAATGTGTGACACACATGAACTGAAGCCCCAGATCTACATGTTCATGATGTTCATGACTGGGCATGTTCCCAGTAAAGTTCTTTGTAGATATAGTATGTTTCCATCCACTTCAAATTATCTGAAGATCGCTAAAAATATGAATGTGAATAAAGCCTGTGAAGTGTGTTTCCATCTAAGAGCTTTAAATCAAAGAAAAATCTGTGCGTAATGATGCTGCATGCTGGTTTTCTGATTCCATGTCCATGTTTACCATACTCTGTGTTGTCAACTGTTTTCTTGTCTGTATACAATGTCTATGTCACATCTGGGTGAGGGATCCCTCCTCTGTTGCTCACCCTGAGGTTTCTCCTCTTTTTTCCCTGTTGAAGGGTTTTCTTGGGAGTTTTTCCTCAGTGGATGTGAGGGTCTAAGGGCAGAGGATGTTGTAATGATGCTGTGTAAAGTCCTTTGAGACAAACTGATTGTCAAAACGGGCTATACAAATAACATTGCCTTGCCTTGCCTTTCCAAGCAACATTAATATGTGTTGACGTTAAATTTAAAGCACTGAATATAAGTGTGTCTGAGTTCACTTTTTAGTTAAAGTTATGTTTTGCCTTAATTGTGACAGAAAGAGAGAGAGAGAGAGAGACAGAGGGCAATCTAGTAAAGATGGCCAAATTCAGTACATAAAAAAGTATAAGTAAAATTGAAAGTGAAGCAACCCTATTATTCTCATACCATATCTACCTGTGTCCCTGTAAAACTACAGCCAGTAGTTGAACCATGATAATGACCTGAAATCTCGAGGCCTTAGTGGTGAACTTGGTGAGTATCGTCGTAATCAACAGGAATGTGATCAGTCTCTGCCCCACCTTCAGTGATACAACACAGAGACTCTCTGAGCTTTCAGGGACACGGGACAGAAACCATGCCGCCTTCATGAATGAAGTGTGGCGACGACCCTGCCCCACGTGGTGTGACCCCCAGGCTAGGCTTTTATAGAGTGAGGTCAAAGGTCGGCCTTTCACCTTTCACAAAGAGGCCGGTGATGTTTTGTCATCAAAAACGAGACTCCAAGAGCGTGACAAGTTAAAATTGCAGGTCGGAGCTCACTGGATTCTCAAGTGATTAAATGTTTGTGTTTGGGAAGACGTTTTTTTTTTGTTTTGTTTTTTTCGGCCGTGGCAGTGGAAATTGTCATGGAAACTTAGAGGGGAGATAGGATAATTTTGTGGTGTGTCATGCCCGTAACAAATGATATGCCGCGAGCATTATTCCCCAATATAGGCACAGCCAGGAATAATGTCTCCAGCTTTTCTCAAATGAAATCACAGAGAAGAAAGCTCCTGGGGCGGTTCTGTATATGTGCATGTTCTCAAGCACATTACAGTTGGATTCCAATGAAATCCACCCCTCATAACACACATACACACACACACACAATCCTATACACACATATGTACTTATCGCTGACATTATTCTCTCCAAATCTCAGCGTGGAGACTTAATTAATCTGATAATGTTAATTCCCTGTTTCATATGGAGGAAGAGAATGAAACTCTTTCTCCACCACCAAACCTGTTCCAATGACGTGCTCTATCTCTACCCAGCATTCTGCTCAATGTTTTCCAGTGACGGAGCACTGACTCACACAAAGCACAGTTGAAAGCTTATCGTGATTGACTGATTAAGAGACGGACTGAGCAAGAGCCCAGTAATCATTTCCTTTAATTAAAAATCAGAAATGCATGCTTGCTCTTCCCTCAGGCAGAAGGCACTTCTCTCTCTAAGGGATGGCAAAGCCCCAACTGTTCTCTCTCTTTGTCTATTTTTTCTTTTTTTTTTTTAACCAACAGAAATGATGCATTAGAATTAAGCTTAAAACTCATGATCCAGGGTTTCACCTAATGTCTGAACACTGAAGCATCTCCAGTTGTCTTCTCTCTCCTGACGTCCTGTGAATGTCAGAGAAATGGTGTTTTTTTTTAACATGAAACGGTGTTCTCATGGTTTTACCATTATCATCAGTTTGTTTTTGAAAGGAGAAAATCTCTGTGGATTCGTCCTCACATATTTCAGTCACACATTTTCCCTCCAAGAGAAAGGATTGATCTGACGCTGAACCAACTTCCTCTTTCTTCCTAAACTTCAATCAGTATTTTGTTGTCAGGAATATAAATTAATTCATTTACATTTTAGATTGTTTCCAGTGAGATATACCCATACAGAACATTAGAAATACCCAGACATTGTGTAGTAGTGCAATTTAGCCTAATCAATGAAAATTAGAAATAAGAAATGCTGCTTCATCCCTCTCACAAGTGCATTCTGTCATATTACAGACAAGCACAACCATCTTTACATTATATAAACTAAAATAAACATAGAAAGATTATAGCCTTATGTATATGCAATACAAGTTTCATGTGCCCCGTCCTCAAAATCACTCCACATGGGTGTCCAGTTGACTTCTGTTTTCATCCAGCTGGGTAACACATGCACTTGTGGAAAACACTGATAGCCTGTACTTTTTCAAAAATAATGAGAGAGAGAAAAAGTATGAAAAGTACAGCATGAGAAGCTAGAAAACATACCTCATAATCATTTATATTGTAACCATTAATATATGTGATGCTTTGAAACTGTCTGCATTGCCAGAATTAACTTCTATTTCTTTGTTCCTTTGTAATTTGATTACATCTGTTCCCATCCAGAAAAAAATCTGTAAAAATTCATGCCTACTTCTGGACACAGATGCAGATTTGGGTCAAACAGATAAAGGAAATGTCACCTCTGTGCACCCCTATTTCAGTGGTTTGTGTTGTGACATCACAAAGTTACAGAAGTCCTGACAGCTTGTTTTAAAGCTCACTGTCTGAATACAGGCTGTGTGCACTTCTTTGTGGACCAAGGTTTTGATACTTTGACAGTACTGAGCCTAGATCTGCTCTACAGTCACACTGCACATGGAAATGACAGCTCACTTTCTATGACTTAAGACCTTTAAAGTATAAAAGTACTCACTGATCCAGTACTTGGGTAAATATGTACTCCACCACTGCAACCCCCTGCCCTGCCCTATGAAACTCCTCACATCGGTCTCTCTCCTTTGAAGTTGTAAAAATTGGCCACTTTCCCCTCCTCCTTCTGTGCTGTGTAAAATGCTTCACGATACGTTCTGGCTAGGTTCCTGGCTTCAAGTGAAGTTTGGCCTTCCCTTCATTCCTCTCTACTTTCTTTTCATCTTGTCTCATCTTTATTCCCACCCCCTGCTAGCCCTGTCGTGGACAGACAGGAAGGGGGTTGGGAGGGCGGTAGGGATGGGGGGTGAGGGGGCTGTGAGACATGAAAGAGGCCGAGCTTCATTGTTTACACGTGGGCACCGGACTTGAGTTGATGTGTACACACATCTCGAGTTAGCGCAGCGGCGCTGCCTCATCAGCCAGCCCTGCGGCTACGAACAGTAGGCAACTGTTCCAGGAGCACATAGGTGAGACGTGGGTGCTGCCTGCAGGCGCGCAGCACATCAAACCTGTTGAGTGGCAACTGTTGAAATGTTGAGAGTCATAAAGTCACGGGAGGCGTTGCTGCTTTATTGGTGCGGAGCGTGGCAGGAAAATGAGAGAGAGAGAGAGACAGAGCGGACAGAAGGCAACACAACCAAGTAAAAGTCTTTGGAAATGAGAGCGCATGCTATGTGAGACTCAGCATGGCCCTTCTTTGTTTAATTGTTGTGCATGTCTCACTCACATGAAATGTCTCTCTCATTTCTTTGGCACCTGAATAGCTTGGGAACATTTTAAAGGGGGTGGACTGTGGCCACACTGAGGTGGTCTTGGCCATGTGTATGTGAATTACGTTGTGTTTTTTCTTGCTACATGTGAGGAAGCGGGCTGTAACCTCTCGGCTTAGGGTGCTTAAATTCAGCATCAGTACATAAACACACACTTATGTGGGTTAACAGTAGCTGCAAACAGTTGTTGGTGGTGATATTCCTGTTTGAAATACCATTAGGGGTGGAGTTAACAGCACGAAGAAGACTCAGATATCAGGTATGTTGCCAGTCCGGCAAAGGACCTTTCAGTGATTGACATCTGGCATGCAAAATCTATCCAGATGTTGAGGTGTGACTGTTTTGTTTGCGTGTCTCAGGTGGTGATATCTCATTCGCTTTGGTTGATTTATCCGCCATGCACAGGCCACCTCCTCTGTCAGCCATTCCATCAAATAACTCACCTAGAATGACCTCTGAGATGTGACAGCAAACTGACAGCTAATCAACACAGCATTAGCAAATTTGCAAAAATGTGCTGTCTGTCACTCTGACCTTTACTCCTCTTCTCCCTGGGCCATTTCGTTTTGTTGCGTAACAGACACAGTGAAAACTAAAGTTATAATTCATGTATCTGCAGTGGCTGCATCTGTTAGACCATTCTACTCTCTATAACTCTATAGGTTTATTAAAGATATCTTGTAAATATGAAGTAGAGCAGTCTCTGTATCAGGGTTCATAGTTCAAAGGTTATATATTGTCATCTAAAATGTGCTTTCACATAAGAGAGGGGGTAAAAAAAAAACAAAGATAGAGGTTCTATCTGTAAAGTGGATGACCACACAGCTGTGTGCTCACCCCAGTGTTCAGTGTCGGCGGGAAGAGGGGAAGAAGAGACAGAAAACTCAGAGGAGGATGAGAATAAGAAGTGCTGCAGTACAGAAGTTAATTTTGTTCAATTGTTTTAGAGTTTGTTGAAGATGTAAGCATGCTAGCCACCTAATTCCTTAAGCTGATTATTATATTATACATATTTTGGTAGATCTGAGCCTAATGGTACTGTCATTGCCTTTGTGTTGACTGGCTACATTAACTTTCTGTCCAACCTATAGGAAACTAATCTTCCCAACCAGCCTGTGACTGGACAAAATATGTAGCACTGACCTGTATACATAACCTGTAATGTATTTAAAGTTAGACTAAAATGAGATAAATGTCATAACACTTGAGAAGTGAAGCTCCGTCATAACACAAATGTTGCTGCTTGTGTTTTGTGTGACAGAACCTGTAATTCCGAGCAGAAAGTAGAAGATTATAAGAGAGACTTGCCCCACGTATCACTGTCCTTATTTGAAATGCACAAACTTTGAAAGTGAATATTTCTAAACTGCTCTGGCAGACACTGACATAGCAACAGGGCGATGCATTCATTCCTATGATGAGGGGCAGATGCTCAGTGGCTCATGCCAGTGAGGTTTTCCAGGCTTCGTGTTTGGGCAGTGGAGACATCTTTGGTCAACCTGGCGTGGGTGCATGTGATGCTGCCTCTGCCCAGCTTACTGTGGCCTTCCCACACACACCAGCAGCTTCAAATACCTCTAAATGGACCTACTTGCAGAAACTGATGCAGATGCAGAGTTGTTTTGTTATTAAAGGGGACCTATTATTCTTTTCCATCTTTTCAGACTTATACATATGTTTAAAATGTTGACGTCTTGAAGTAACCTCTGTTCATGAGTCTCTACCTCCAGATCAGATTCAGGATCCAACACATACAGCTGTATTTCATACGTTGCCATTTTCAAAATCTAGTAAAGTCCGCTGTTTACTCTCAACTCATGCACCGGCAAAATGAAGAAGTGGGGAGATCTACAAAGCTTTCTGTGCAGGCAATCTTGTGTAGCTGCTCTAGAGGAGTCCGAAATCAAATTAAAAAATTAGTATAATAGGTCCTCTTTAAGTTACTGATCATTTTAGAGTTTCTTGTATCATAACAATTTGTGAGTGAAGAAAATGTCTGTTTGAGCCAGTGATGGTCACATGATCCTGCTTTAGAGCCCAGTCCACAGCCTCTTCTGTAACATGCTACACAGGCTTGTGTCATAGAACACACTTTAAGACACCTAAAATTAATGGACTTTCAGTGAGACAGAGTCACTCTGAGTAGCAAATTTTAAAGACCCCATTTAAATGAAAATTGTATTTTCCAGCTTTAATCCTGTATCCATGTGTCAATTGTTAATTCAGATGTTTGATGACTCATCCTGCACTCGTGGGCGGTCCCAATTTTGCATCTAATTAAAATCAATTTCTTGAATGTTTACATTTCTCCTCAAAATATAAATTCTACCAGTCACCATGGTAACTTCAGTGCTGGACCTGTTAGCCAGTGTGAGAATTTGGGCTGACGCTGTATTTTCAGTTGTGTGAAATCCCATAAACTGTGCAAAACAATGTGCTCCCTTCAGGGTTCAACTCCACCTCGAAGCATCAGCTCTGTTGCTGGGATGAACCTGTGTCTCTCCCCCACTAGCATCACTGCTACCTTCAGCTATTGGCTCAAACATATATAGTGTCACCCCAGAAATGTCTTCATCGATATCATCATCTTCCTCCATTTCATCCCCACTCATCTGTGAGGTCGGCAGGTGGAGGTGAAGGTGGAGGACTGCAGACTATTTACATTGTTATTAAGATCTTGATTACTGTCCCACAGGTGGCGCTTGATGCACTATTGGCTACTATGAATGTCAGTCATTATCCGTGACAAATCCCTACCAGCGTGTTTTACCTGCTAACGTGTAATCATGTGGAAGTAAATGGTTCTGGGAGATGTTTCAGGGCGTCTTTAATATGAGTGAAAATGTACGTTTCCTCCAGCACATCCTTGAAATCCTCCATGAGCATGTCATAACACATTCAATAGGCCAAAAAGAGGCCTCCACGGTAGAATCCTTAGGAACTGTCACATCAACAAAGAGGCATGCTCAACAAACACACATAATGACTAGGTTTGCATCAATAACAGCCTTTAATGCTCATTAGGTTCCAGAGAGGTAGAACAATTTACTGCTGCTGTCAGGATGGAGTAGCTATGGAGGTCATGAAGCCACTGTCACCTATTGCTTCTTAAGGTCATGTTCAAGAACCAGTCGTTCAAACAAATTGTTTTTGAAAAGATGTGATTTTGATTTTATGATTGACACTTCCAGATCAAGGTGTGACATGTAACCGATGAGCCTTTTTCTTCACAGCAGGAAAACAGGCTCGCTCAGTTTATGAATTAGTCACTTCATCTGAATCAAAGATACTCCATAAAGATGAGTCACTAAAAGCAGTGACAATGGTGTGAAAATGGTACTTGGCACTTAATAGCAACAATACAGTGCAACAGTATGAATCTGGGGCTGAAGCTGAATTTATCTTCCTGCTAATATCAGCCCAGTAAGATCATATCAGTCTAACATGACTGAGAGTGTAACATCACCTACTGTGGGCAGTAATATTACCTCAGTGTGACCACCTTGACTTGCATATGAATCATGGAGCACTTTACTTTAGAGAGACATTTTTAGCATCTGACGTACACATAACTCTGCAGCACTTTTATTTTGGTTTGGGTCTTAACGAGGTTGTTGTCTTTGCTCTCGTTCGCTCCGCCCTGTCATATTCTTCTTTTTATTCTCATGTGATAATTTTCTGAAAGTGACAAAGGAAATAAAAAGGAAACTTTATGTTACAGTTTTAGGAACATAGTTTATGCCAATGATAAGACTGTTTACCAATCTCCTCGTGAACATATCCACATTTTTCAGTCTGAAGGAGTCTGAAGTGGTTTGGAACAAGCCTCAAAGCAAGAAAAGGAGATAATATGAAAAATGTTTGTAGGCGAGGCTCATTGTGTTCATGCACTAACGCCTGTGCGTTAAATAAATCCTCCCTGACCCTGTGCTAAACTAAGCTTTATTACCTTTCCAGTGTGGCGCACTGTTTGTATGCAAGTTAAATGAGAGATAATGAGGATAAAGTAGGGCTATGAAAATGCACTTGTTTCTTCAGGGGCATGATGTTTATTTACTGCTTCATCTTGTGAGTCTGAAGATAAAAAAGAAAAAAAAAACACGTACTTAAAAGTGAGCATGTGTGTGTGTGTGTGTGTGGGTGGGGGGAAGGCACTCAAGTCCTGTTAACTCCGTGATTTGCTAAGCAGCTGGGTTTTTGCATGGGAATGTGTTGACTACTTTAATGTTTTTTTCCTCAGACAAAGACAGGAAGGCTGCACTCTCAGTGAAGTCATGAGAAAGAAAAAGAGAGAGACGTGCCTCAGAGGTGAGTGCTGCGGTTCCTATGGCTTCAATCATGCACGCCATAATTGGTTCAAACTGAAGAGCAATCATTTTACACTTGCAGTCAAATGTGTCTTTGAAGGAGAGGCGTGTGCTAACATGAATACATTCTTCTCTGTCTGTTTGCTCTCTGTGTATTTTGTATTCAGTGTGGAAATCCCCTGAGTAAAAATAACACAATACCGCCGTCTTTAACAGTGTCATGTTACCGTGGCATTCCAAGGAGAGGAGCCCAGGTCAGCGCTCACGTTAAAGTGGTTCAGACTTTTTTATAGAACAGGTTTCTAATCAAAAACAGGCTGAAGCTGAAGGGGAAGCATCCAGCTGCAAACTGTCCTCCCTGCACTAACACCTTTATTGGCTCTTAAATGGGGCTCATTATGATTCTTCTCCTCCAGTCACAGTCTCTGTGGAGGCTCAGAGTCCAGGTCTTCTGGTCTTTTGGACACTCAGAGAGATAATCACATACCAGAAGAGGTCTTATCCTGGACTTATCCTCCACTGTTATCCCCCTGCCATGTTTCAGTAGAACCACCTGTGGAAAGAAAAGCTGGAATAGTAAAACAATGCTGCTGCAGCCCCTCTCCTCACGCCTCAGCCCCTTCACAAATTCAATCTCACATAAAAATGCAAACATCCCATGTTTCCACAGGCTAGGGTTCCTCCAGCCCTGTAGCAGAGTGAGTGGGAGAGGGAGGGCTGCCCCCAGGGCTGCCTGGTTCCTCTGGTTACAGGGGTCTACCTTCTGCCCAGTTCCACATATTGATTTATGTGACGCCCACCACCATATCATCACTGTCTGCTACATGTTGATTTTTTTTTCACTCTTCCAAATGTGTAGTTTTTCCTTCCCATTGATTTGCTCAGCATCTCCCTCCTTCTCTCTCTCTCTCTGTCTGTGCACATTCTGAATGATAATACGATCCTGTGCAGGAGGAAGGACTGTTGGCCTACAAAGAAGACAGCGAGCATAGCTGCTGGTCAATATCCACTCCCTCCACTGACAGGAGTTTCATATTCACGTTCATTTTTCAAAATCT
>OMNW01003896.1:68485-90205 GCA_900303245.1 Selene dorsalis | reverse complement strand
CCCCCGACCCCTCCTGTATAAAAGTCTGGCTTCATCTTCAGAGCTGGGAGGGCTGCTTTGATGTAGCGGCAGCTCCAGCATCTGCTGCAGTGTAATGACTAATCCACAAAGAGTGTATAAAAACTGTTGTATGGGATGAAGATTTGTTCCAAAGAGATACCCCCCCCTTTCTCAGGTCACACACACAAATACACACATACACATACATACGCACACATGCACACACTCTACAGACAGATGTTGTGCATGTGGAGTAATAAAAAAAAACATATGATTCATCAACATACTCTACACTAAAACAGCCACATTCACAGAGTGAAGAGTTTTTTAAAGCCTGTACCAAACCACAAACAGAAGTGTAACAGTGTAACGATGTCCCGCCTGGGAACTAGTTCACTACCCACAGTGATAAACTTGTTCTATTTCCAAAGGCAAGAAGCGTGTCATTTGTTAACTACAGTTATGTTGAGTTACAGGTCAGAGCGTGTTAAAAAAACACCTGTTCAGACCTGGAACCATCACACTGGGAATATGCTGCTGCTGTTTTTAATCTGGACCATCAGCTGGTCAGAGCTTTTTGTTTGAGATATGCTGCAGTAGCATCAACGTGCACGGCCTCTCACCTCAGTGGCAATGCAGGAACTTCAATTTAACATCAATGTGACGTTTCTGCCTCTCATTCTGAGCTGTAGCTGCAACAGATTCACTTTGTGTCATTGTTTTTTTGCTCCTTCAGTTGCTCTGCTGGATCCGTCTGATGTTAGGATCTAACACGACTGTATTCATGTAAACTAGCAACATCTGCCTCTTAACTGCCTATATAAACATGAACATACTGAACATTACATACAAATGTCATTGGTGCTGATTAAAAACATATATAGAAGTGTCTTAGATAATAAACCTCCTCCTGAACCTTGGAATGAAACACGACCCTGATAAAATCTGCTAGCGTCGGTCGTCACTGCTGTGGACTTCACCCTCCGTCCTCGTCTGGAAACGAGAGACCCTCATTTCTTTACCTCTGTGTGAAATCAAGGAGCTGCTGTGCACTGTAGAGTATTTTAAGTCTTAAGTCTGCTGCTGCTGTCGACCCAAAATGTGTCGAGGCAAAAAATGGAAAGCTTGACAAATGTGTAAACAAAGCTGGTGATATAAGCAGGGCAGAATTGTACTGTTTCTAAATTACCTTAAACCAGACCTTCCTTCCTTTGCATTCACTACACTGAACGGTCTCTCACACATATTCATTAGTCAGTTCCCTCAGACATGCCTGCATGAGGTAAATGAAGTGAGCAGCTCTGTCTGTCCCCTGACACAAAAAGGACCAATCAAGCGCTGACATTTTCTACATGCACATCTTGTAATCTGGCTGCATGCTGTCACTGAGCTGTGAATGGTGATTGTGCGGAGACGTTCAGTCTGATTAGCTGACAACAGGTTGATGAGCTGTACTTGCATATGCAGGATCAGAGGCAAATGGAAAGAGGGAAACACTGAGTGAATATTGGCACCAGGCTGCACTGTAGGGATGAACAGCACATGCTGGATCTATTTTCTAATGTATGCTCGCAGTGTGCGCTCCCTGACCTGCTCTGTGATGGCTACGCAGCGCTAAGCTAATCAGTGTCTCAGCCATGACTTCAGTGCAAACTAGACTGCAAAGCCTCCATCTTTGCCTTCATTTAAGCCAAATTCATCAGCCCAGGAGCTGTTATTCAAACCGGCTGCTTGGACCAGGACCTCAAGTGCTGCTGCAGATTGTTTTCTGACTTAACTTTCTCTTTCTTAATTTTTTTTCATTCCAAATGGGGACAGGCAGAAATAAGGCCTTCTGGGAAATCAGTTGTGCATGTTCAGATGAAGAATGGCATACTGGATTTTCTAAATCTGAGTGCCATCCCAGCCTGGGAAGAGAACAGGGTGGAGAAGCTCAAACTTCCAGAGCTTGAGGCGCACACGGGACCAGTCTTCTGCGTTTCCAGGAATTGTTTGCAGTCGAAAATAGAAATGGCTTTGAGTGAAGATTTGTAGTTTTTATCCCGGCAGACTTTCATTGCTTACCTACGTCTCCTTCCATCAACACCCTCTCTCTCTCTCTCTCTCTCTCTCTCTCTCATGCCTGTCTCTGAGTCTTCCTCTCTCAAGCGTATGCAAATACAGGTTTACAGTGCTGCTGTGTTTGTGTGCTGCTTCTTTCAAGTGGCTTTATGGCTTTGGACAATTAGCTTTAAATCTCTGAGTTTTCAGGGGCCTAGTTTTGAATATGTACATTAACCATTTCAGAAAATTAGAGAAATCAGAATCGGGGCTCATCACAACATTGAAAACGAGTAGTGAAACTCTTTGTATGCCATCGTGACCGTCATCTCCAAACGCTCTGCACGCTCATTATGTTCAGCTGCAGTTCAAGGCTTAAACTGAAACATATTACCACCACCACCACCACCACTAGCAGCGGCGGCAGTGACTAAGTTAACACTAACGTTATTAAATGTCAGAATTGGTGGATTATAGGGGATTTTCAGACCAAGTGAGCAAAACATTGCTTTAATCTTCCACAGATTTACACTGGACTCACACACACAGATAAAATCAATGCAGTTCTTTCAGTGAGCGTAATAATATACAGCAGTTATTAAAGATAAAACCCCCTCTGTCTGTTTCTTACTACAGGCGGACATACGGAAAATGTGTGCAGAATGCTAAAAAGGCATGCGCCCTGAACGTATTGAGGAATTCCTGTGGCTGTGCATTACTCAGGGCAGATGGCACGAGACGCTAATGCAATGTATAGCAGGACGGTGCAGGCGCATATTCGGTTTGAGGTTCAAAATCTGCAGGGTGGAAACGATCGGTCGAGGGTGGAACCTTTTACCTTTGAAGAAGACAAATTTGCCCTCGCTGTTCTCGTAGACGGCGTCGATCTTGGGTGGCAGGCCCCTCCAGAAGACGCTGATGAGCATGGGGTATCCCGGCATGACCGAGTTATCCCTCACTCGCCAAAACCAGTGGTCCTGGAAGACAAGAGAGGACAATCACTGTGAGGAAACAGTAAATAGTAAATAGACTTAGTTACTGAGAAATCTACCTGGTTGGTTTTATAAGTTCTCTCAGGTTTTCCCAGTGGATGAGACACAAGGTGAGTGTGTCTGTGTGTTAATGCCACAGAAGGAGAGTTTGTGTAAATGTTTCTTATTTTTAGAGTTTTAATTAATTCCAACCTCCTTGACACCAAACAACACACATGCTGCCCTGAAGCAGGAGAAATATATAATGAACTCTGCATATTGTAGCGGAGCAGACGGTGGATTATAACATCTGATACTAGTGAATTCAGGCCAACTTTTGCTTTGCGGCTCCCACAACAAAAAAACCTGCCAGCGACAATCAGCCCGAGCTGCTGCTCCGACAGACGCCATGCCTTTAAGATCCATAGATACTTTCTCAGGTTGCCTGGAAAAGCCCGAGCGGCCGGCCGTTCGCTACGCCCGCAGCTCTTACAAGAACATATATGCTGGGAAAAGTGGCGGCCAGGAGCTTTATGAGAAGCCAAAGAGTCTCTGATTTCTTTCTAGGGGTGGAGGGGAGATGGGGAAACGTGAGCGCGGCCAAGTGGAAGGTGTGTCTTTTTGATGTTGGATGAAACTTGATGACAAAGAGAGAGAGAGGGAGAGAGAGCCGGGGGGAGACCCAGCTGTGAAAGCCATTAGGACTCCATGAGATGACCCACCCTTTGGCAATGAACGGACAATTGCGCCTCGTGAACGCACGGAGCGCCGAGGCCAAAAAAACCTGACCTCGTGGCAAGGGATACAGGGCCAGAGAGAGAGAGAGAGAGAGACAACACATCATCACACCCTGCCTCATTCACAGTGAAAGCTAAATAAACAGGCCATTTATCTAACACTCCACAGCGCTCTCCTCCTCTCTCTGTCTAATCCAATTGTTTCTCTGGGACTCTCCCCCTCTCCCTGGACTCTTCCTCCTCTTTCTCTTCATTTCCCCCTCGTCTCTCATTCCAATTCCTCCTCTCCCTTCCTCGCTCCCTCCATACCTACTCGCCTCCATAGATTTCAACTGTTCAGCATTTTCTTCAGCGCACAGCCCGGCCCAATAATTGAAAACAGATCAAACTGTGAAATCTGACCCATTTGAATCCTTTTGACTTTATAAAAAGGGAAAATGTTCTTTCTCCAGCCCCACCGTCCCACTCCCACTCTGAAAATAAAGCTCAGCTGAACAGACTTTTACTTCACAAGCCGCCACCACAACTTCACAACTGCAGGAACCTCTAACATAATCATGACAGGTTTGTTCTGAGCAGGGGCTGCCAATAAACCTCAACTCCATCATGTTTTCTAATCTCTGCGAGGACGTGGGCATTGCAGGGTCTGTCATGCATACAGTCTTGTGGTGTATGATAATGCATTCAGAGCAGTGAGGCTGAATTACCATACTGCCTCTGCAGGAATGTGGACGGCACCAACGAACTGTCTCTACCAATAAGCTGCTGTTTGGAGGAAGCTGGTGAAGCAGGACATAAAGTGCAGAAACTGCCCTGCAAACGACCGAGCTGTTGTGGGCTTTAGATTTAAGACTGTACAACACGTCACTGCAGTGGCAAAGGCCTGCTGGGCTGATATGTGGTAGCCATTTTATATTTCACTAATATATACATGAACAGGTACTTGGACATGGATCCAGAGACAAGAACATTCATTTCTGGTGCTATACTGAAACATTATTGGGAAAGATGCCTGGAAAAAAAAACCTATTATACAAACATAAAGGGCAATAAACATATGACAGCTGCTGTTCAGTCAATCAAATGACTGAAAATACAACCACAAAGGGAGTGGAGAACATGTTCAGCGTCGGGGGGGCTGGCTCCTACGTACACGAGATATTTTAGTGCCAATTATTTGTTTGCACGGGTCAGTGAGTTCGTACAATCACACGTTAAATAAAAGATGATACGGGGCTCTAACAAAGCTTGGACTCGTATTTAGTAACTTCGTCAGTTTCTGCAAATCCCACTTCAAAACACGAACAAAGAGCCGACCGAGGAGTAAAAGAGTTTTTTGAGGTGAAAGTGCATCGATCAAGTGAATCACCAGAGGTAACCTTTAAGAGCAGCTCTGAAGGTTGGAGGAATCTGTTTTGGCTCCTTGCATCCATCCCTTGTATAGAATATATTTTTCTTCTTTCCTAAATGTCCGTCTTCTCCTGTACAGTATTTTTTTTTCCAGAATCAGACAGAGGCACCCAACTTTTTTTAAAATTTTTATTCCAGTTATTTGGATCCTGTTTGATATTTTATGTATTAGGTTACTTATTCATGCTTTTTGTATTTTGTTTATTTCTTTTCTTGTTGGATGAGTATGATGTAATTTATCTCACTCAGCTGTTTCTGTATTATCCATCAGACCATCAGATTCAACACATGTGTTCACAATAGTCTCATAGAAGGTTTTACAAGAATCATAAAGAAGAACCAATCAGAGACGATCAACCTGACATCTGCTTCATTGATCATTTTGTAATTGAAAAGTGCTCAGGTTATGATGATACCAGATACTATAGAGAACCTACAATGACAAGAGGAGGTGATCGCTTCATTCTCTGTGTTTTCATTGTAAAAACAGAAGTTAAACCTAAAACCTTGTCATCAGCAGGACTAAGATCAGGCCTCTGCTACTGCTGCCGAGGTGACAATACGACACACAGTGGTGTGAGGACCTCTCGCTCAGTAAACGTGACGTACACACTCAGCGTGACTGAGCGCAGAACACAGGTGTAAATAATTCAGAGCCTGAAGCCTGAGATCAGTGTTGAACAGTGTCCCCTTTTCCACTGAGGGAACCGACTGCAGATGATGCGTTTGTATTTTAGTCTGAGTGTGTGTGCACAGTTGTCTACTTGTGTGTGTGTTTTTTTCTGCACATTGCACACTGAAGGCTGCCACATAGACTGGAAACGTGAACGTAAACCGCTCCGGTTGTAAATAACGAGCTACGACCTTGAAACCCAGCCACGATGGTAATAAACAGCGGCTCAACTTTTCAACCTGCAGCTCTCTCTCTTTCCGTTAGTGCTCATTCTAATATGGCAGCTTTATGGTTCATCCATGTGGCTTAATGTTCCAGTCGAACAGATACGAGCACAGCCACATGCAGGCAGCTGAATCAGATGTGCACGTTTCCATGATGTGATATGAGCTTCACAATTCAATTCATCAGGATACAATAATGCACCTCTATAGAAAACATGTTCTGTATTCATCTTTATCCCCGTTCTGCCACTGCTTTGATCTAATATGCAACCAGAACAATACGTGCAGCAAAGCGCAAGTAATATTTCTAATAACACTTGTGACATTTTCTAATAATACAAAGTTAAATAGAGGTACAATTTGGTTAGAGAAATTCAAACTAATCAAATCCAAACAAACTGCAGTCAGTATTTTATATGCAAACTAATCTAGCGCAGGTTCAACAAAGGCACCAAGCCGCTGAACACGTGAGCCGCTCACTTCACCACAGCAGTGATGTGTGATATCACCTGTGCAGCTCCCATTCCAGTTTTAAAGACCAGTGCAACACTAGTCGGCCGGTGGCACCTACACAGAGGGGAGAGCGTGCAGGATGTGGTCACCGATACAGCTCTGAAGACTGTCGAACGTCCACCTGTCTCTTCTATCTGCCTCCAAACCTCCAACAACATCTTCAGTGTCTCTGTGGAAATTGACTGCGATGACACCAGAGAATTGTCTTCTTGTGTGTTTCAGCAACAGAAAACAGCCGTGGCTCAGCTGCAGTGAAATTTCCAGTTGCTTCAGTTATTTATTTAGCTCACACACTGGTTTATGGAGTAGTAACTCTTTCTCAGCAGCTTCTTTGCCCCTGTTTATTTTTTCCTGTCTACTTCTCCTTTGTCAGGTTTTGGCAGTGTTGGAGATGAGAGCTCACGATGGGTGCGTTAGCTGGGAAAGTTATCATCACACACAGTCTTCATCTTGTCAGCAACTCTTCCTCCATGTTTTCCACTAAAGCTGAAATACTGCCACACCCATGACTTTCATTTTAGCTTGTGTTACTGTGTCGCCTCCCGCTGCCGCTGCCGCCTTTAACGGAGCTCAATGAGTCCCAATGGGTTAGGGTGAAAAACATGTATGACTGACTACAGAGGGCTGTTGACTTCTGTTATTGCGACGGCAAACATGACAAAGGAGCCGCACAATTTAAGTGATATTTTTATATCTCATGATACACCTTCCCAGCTAATACCAAAACATCCTAAAACAGTACTCCTGTGCTTCAAACCTCCAACACATACGGGTGAAATGTCTCCAAACACCAAAAACCAACCACGATCAAATGAATATAAAAAGAAAACAACTAAAAACTGATTTATTATCTGCAATTGAGAGACTGGAGATCATAAAATAACTGTGTCCACCACAGAAGGTGAAGTACAAAAGCTTCTCTTCCAGCTCGGAGGAAAACAGATGCTCGTGTCTAAAGCATTAGTTTGACATTAAGGGAAAGTCTCTCTCAGAGTTAGATAAAAGGATCAATACCTCAGTGAATACGAGACTGAAACAGCTCTTGTCTGGTTTTATCCATCTGTTTGCGCACAGATTATATAAAAGTAAATGGAACATGTTGGTTAGTGAAATCTAAAAAGTGCTGGTGTTTGGTGGACGGACTGAAGTTTCCTTTGCACAGACCCTGGCTCTGTGATAATCACCTCCTGGCTGCGGCTTTAGACATGAGAGCGCTGATCTTTTCCTCTGACATCAGTCATCCTCTCTTTGTTTCTTCCATTCTTTCTGTCTGTCAGTGTTGGACATCGAAGCTGTTTTATCCAAACTGGACTTTTTCGAAAGCCTTAAACTGGTGGCGCTACACGTGCTCCCAGACACTGTCCTCTCCGTCACAGGCACACAGACACTGAGGAGGACGGACAGCTCGCTGCTCCCTTGACCACTGTGTTCTCATTAAGAGTTGTTGAAATCAAAGCGTGGCTCCGGCACCAAGTAGTCGATCCTGAACGGTGAGGGACCCTCCGGCGTCCCAGAGTCCCTTGCTCTAAATCTGTCCATATCATGGAAGGAAGTGTCTCTCAGTGGGTGACTGTTAGGACTGTTCGGGAGGAAACTCAAATTCAAACTTGAAAACATGCCATAACAAACTGACTGCTCATGTCCGACACTCTACATTCATACGTTACTGCACTCAAAGCATGATGGGAAATGAGTAGCTCCTTGGTACCTTGCTGTCTGGTCATTAGGAGTGTTTACATACACACGCATATGCAGTTTGACTGTGTATTCAGCACCAGGGAGGAAACATATGGCTCCTGGGTTCACAGAAAGTTGAACCTGGAGTGACTTTAATCATAAAAGTGGCAACTGTGCAGTTTTACTGGGACATTTACTGGTGCCACTGGATCTACGTGGCTGAACAGAGTCGTCTGTGAACCCTCGCTGACCTTCCGTCACCTCGCTGGAGAGAAAAACGACCAACTATAAAACTACCACCTTAACAAGCGTGACTCCCTCCTTGCCTTTGTAGATTAACAGGCCTCAGCGTTGGTGGGAAAAATACTGAGTTTAACATTCATGTCTGTGACATGTGTGACCACGCAGAAATGTAATATATAAGTATATATGTCACTATATCGCGAGAGATGTCGCCATATTATTACCATTATGAAGATATAAGTTTATAACATACACAAAAAAGCAAGTCGTATGTTAAAAATATATACATAACATAAACAGTACGAGATGTTGCAACCATATACTGTATGTTAACAACATTAAATAGCCCCCATATACTGTATGTAGTAGATGTATGCTTACTGTATGTTTTTTTCCTTCTTTTTTGAGATGTCTACAATGTAAGTAAACACAGACCTACATCAACATAAACATACATATTTGTATGGACTGGATATATGGAAATGTTCCATGTTAAAGTTTGATGTGCTTGAAATTCAGTAGACAGTGTGTACATAATATTACATTTGCATGTGTGTTACTCAAAATACGATCCTTTGACTACGTCGTCTGATGTCTTTCTTCTACTTAAGATAGACAGAGTAGTTTGAATAATTTTACCCAGAGGAGCAACATCGCTCCTTCACTGCAGTGACCTTTCACCTCCTTTATTGGTTTCATTACTGAAGTTAAAAGGGATCTGGTTGGAACGGGGGAGTAAAGTACAGCTGTAAAATATCTGTTGCTTTTCTCGGTTTAATACGATAACTTTGATGATGTCACCAACAAAAAGGCAGAGTCTGATTGCAGAGGGAAACACAGGAACCACAGGAAAAACATCATCTGCCACAGATTTTATTCTTCTTATTATTAATGAGTCTCTTGTGTGAGCCCCAAAAAATCTATTGGATGTGAAATGATGTGTATATATTTCACTTATTAGTATTAACTGACACTGATCATGATGACCTTTTACATCCTGCAGTAAGAATGTACCTTCAGGGCTGTATTAACTACATATGGAAGAGTTTTCCCAGCAGTCGTCTGATGAACTGCAACAGAAGATCTCTGGCTTTTGTCAGAGGCATGAGGACTCAGCGGTTGTCCTGGTGCACATCATTAACGTCATTAACTGCAATTAAGAAAAGGCTCTAAGAGTCTGGCACAGGAAGGATTTCTTTTACTGGAACATATTGGCATTTTAATGAAAACCTACTGGTTTTAAATAAACTAGTAGGTCAGGGGAAAAACGGAGGGCTGCTGTAAACATACGTCTGGGTTTGACCATGATATTCTTAATTTTTTTCCCTTTTGAAAATCTTGAAGTTGTGGATCTAAATCTTTGGGTGCTGTACCGGACCAGTTCTCAGGGAGCCAAACAAACCTCTGACAGGTCCAACAAACCTCTGGCCTCAGCACTCCCAGTGCATTTGCTTTTACTCCAAAGCTTCCCCACCTTTACATTGCGGGACCACCTGTGGACCTCAAGGGCTGGGAGGCCACTGAGATGTCTGCTATAATGACTTGGCACTGACTGGGCTCGCCTCTTCCAAAACAATCAAGTGGGGATGGTGAGTAAAGCCAAGCTAGGGCAGGCCAAATGGACCTACAGCACGAAGTTACCAGGCGGACAATCAATCCAACCATCAAGCAAAAAGAGAAACCGGCCTCATGAATGACAGTAACAAGAGACAAAAACTCAAATCAGACTGAAACAAGAAGAAGTGCCCGCTGTAAATCATACCGTCAGCCATCAATTTAAACGGGGCCTCACAATCACACGTAGACCTTGGCGTGACCACAGGGAATAAATCAAGCTCAGCAGTTACACAAACATAACTAATTATGATTCCAGATCAGCTGTCTTACAGTCGGCCGGCTTCATCCACCAGGAGAGAGCGGAGCATCAACACGATACCTCAGACTTCCTGGAGGAATCTGGCTCGGCTCTCGCTGCGATTTAAGAAATATTAGGACCACCTGCTCCTCCCGCGAAACGCACCAACTGAGAGAATCCAAGTCAAACCTGTGATCCCTTATTGATTTCACTTCGCTGACCACACTTGATTCACCGGCTGAGATGCGGATTAGGCACCGAAGGCGGAGCGAATCAGCACAAGTCCTAATGTTACTGGTGGTCCTAATGATGTGAACTCGCTGGATTTACAGCTGTGCTTACACGTGTTCGGTAACAAATCATCCTTCTGCTCCATCCATCTACACCTTAGGAAAAATGTGAAGCCAATGGAGACGAACATTTATCAAAGCCTTGAAAAGGATGGAGCCAAAAGTGAGATCCACACGAGTACCGCTGAGTATTTACAAGTTGGAGACTTGGAGGCTTACATATAGTTAGTAAGATTTTTTATTATTTGTTGGTTTAGAAGTTTCAGGCTCATCATCATGTCACAAATACAAGGGGAATCTGTCACATTGGATGAGGAACAACGGCAGAAAAACTCATTTTCCTGGCTCCGAAACAGAGAGATACTTAATCTAATAATAAGGCTCTTTTTCATTCCCCTCTAATGTCAGTGGAGTGATCAGATTTTGGGAAACTTGCCTGAATTGCAAACCAAAACAATTCCTTCAGAATAAACCTTTCAAAGAGAGAGTTATCTGGTGGTTTTTGGCCTTGGGAGACATGATTTGATTTCAATCAATAAAGCA
Source organism: Selene dorsalis (assembly GCA_900303245.1). Classification (NCBI taxonomy): domain Eukaryota; kingdom Metazoa; phylum Chordata; class Actinopteri; order Carangiformes; family Carangidae; genus Selene; species Selene dorsalis. The sequence continues at coordinate 79,029 of OMNW01003896.1, read as the reverse complement.
GGTTAGAGGTAAACAACATCAAACTGATGTTGAGGGACTGGCACTGCTCACGCTACCAAAAAAATCATTGCTTTTAAAAAAGCGGTGCCAAGACAATTCGCTGGTGCACGGAGATGTGCACGTTTAATGTCAAAACTAATACAACAGATCCCTTGTTGAGCCCGACTGTCCCGGTCTCCTTCACTTCCTGAACTCTTAAAAAGGTTTGCTGATGGCTGAATGTCCTTTTTGTCTCATCGCTACCTCTGAGCTCTGCAGAAATCTCATGACCCTCATCAGTCCATCACAGCAGGCTGCTGCCCTGGGACTCAAGAAGAGGGGACAGGAGCTCCTGCTGCAGACATGTTGTGTATTTAGACCATCATTACATGCAGATATTATTTCCAACACAGTGTGAACTGGGTCTAATTTTAGTTAAATACCTCCACAGGTAGCAGCTCTGGGTCCAGGCCAGGTTTTGGTTTTTAAGTCAAAAGAACACAGTGGATTGAGAGGTGGTGGTGGGGGGGCATAGTCAACAAAAAGGATTTTTCCCTCAGCTCCACAAGCCTCTTATTTAACCAATGAACACTATCTATTTATATCCCCCACAAAAATACAGTCACACTCACATAAGGCATCAGAGGCGTTCTTTCTGTGGAGAACACAGGACAGCTTTGTGTTGCCCCAAGGTTTTTCTCTGTTCCTCACTGCATGTTGCCAAGGTCTTGTGCTCACAAGCTCAGACCAAGGATAAAGATGCATTAAGGGACATGTGTGCTTTTGCTCCGCGAGGAATGAAAACCAGGCCGAGATCGTCGGGAGAGAGGAAACTGTGCTGCACTGTGCACACGGTGTGGCATTCCTCCTTAATAAAATATCCAGTTTGTCCAAATTCTTTCTACATCAGCCTCAAGTAACCTGGAACAAGCTCCTTTTAGACATAATAACTCCTTTAATTATGCAATAAAATACACAGCTGCTACTTTTAGTCTAATAGAGCAGTCAGGGTGGCGTGTGGTGCAGTGGGTTGAGCAGGCGCCCCATATTTAGAGGCTACAGTTCTCGCTGTAGCCGGCTCCCGTTCGAATCCCGCAGCAGGTGGCCCTTTACTGCATGTCACCCCCCCCTCTGCCTCCCCATTTCCTGTCTCTCTCAACTATCCTATCAAATAAAGGCAAAAAGCCCAAAAAATATACTTTAATAGAGCAGAGTCTATCATATTCCTACGAGCTACAGGCCAAAATGTTTTCTCCTAAAAAATCCAGACAACTTTTTCTCGTAAGGTGCACAAAAACTTCAAAAAAGAAAACGCAACCAAAATAATTTACATTACATCCAAGTAAGCTTTTTTTCCACACTGTGCACGTCCTGCACCAAAACATGAAGCAGATTAGCAGAAAAGCTCCTACCCTCTGTATATTTAGGTAATCCTCCAAGCTCTGAAGAAATCCATACACCCATTCGACTGCTATCACTCGCAGCCGTTCTCTCTCTCTCTCCACAGGGGTGTTTCCAAACCCACAGGCCATTTGCACTGGTCTGAACCAAGGGAGGAGATGTTCTTTTGTTGGATTGATTTTGTCAATTAAGTTAAATTCTGCAGCCAGAAAACTCCTCAGGTTTGGAATACATTATGAAACTGCTCATCCAACCAGGTTTCATGTTGTTTTTAAAGACTGACAGGCTTTTAAGACACCCAGAAAAATGCCCCCCGGGTTTGTTCTGAATCACAGCCTCTCCTCTCACCTTGAAGACGAACATCTCTCTCCTCAGTATGGCCAAGGTGTTGAAGCCTCCGTCGCAGATGTTGGGTTTAGCGTTGGGGTGGGACGGCCTGTCCCCCGGGGGCAGCCTCGGAGGTCGCGTCTGCCTGTCTGGCTTACGGGGATCTGAAGGAGGGTGGGAGCGAGGAGGGGGTGCTGTCGGCAAAGGTTTAGTGGGCTGGGGAATCTTATCGGGAGGCCCTGGAGGAAGTAAAAGAGAAAAACATCTCACTGGTTGTGACACTGACTGAATCAGAACTTCCAGAAATACATGTCAACACAGCAACAAATGCAGATCAAAGCGTTTGAAAAATATGTGCACAAGTCTGAACGCCCAGCAGCTGGTTACTCAGTTTGGTCTTTATTTACTGCAGAGCCACTGAATCTATCAACCAGGCTCTACATGCCTTAAAAAAGCTATATTTTCTGTCTGTATCTCCACAGGATTACATCAGAGACAGAAAATCCAGATTAAAAGCTAACAGGTGTATTACCCAGAATGCAACCATTTCTCTAAAAGTGATGCAACATCACATGGGGCAAAGCTGTCGATATAATGTAAACTGTAAAAAACGCAATGCATGCAACCACTTTCTTTGTTGCTATGCTGATTGCAGCCAAGCAGCTGAAGCCAAGTTTAGCTACTTCACCTGGAGCTGGCACCAGCATGGTGAAGGAAGAAGTAAAAAAAAAAAAGAAAAAAAAAGGAAGAGATTTGGCAACAAAGAGCTGTAGGAAAAGTAAAAAAAAAAAAAAGATGAGAGATGAAGGAGAAGACAGAAAAAACAAGACGAGGCCAAGCAATAAGCAGCGCCTGACTCTGCCAAGTCGAGAGATGCAGCTCAGCAAAGTATAATTAGATGAATCAAACAAGAAAAAAAACAGAGTAGAAAAGGAGTAGAAATAAAAAATGTATATTCTGTAGGGATAAAAATAAAATGATTGGCGTTATTTAACATTTATGAATTACATGACAGGAAGGCCAGAACGAGGAGAGAGAGGCTGGGCGAGTGTGTGGGTTGTATATGTGAATAATTGAGCGCATGATGACACATTAAAAACACACTGTGTAACCGCGAAAACCAGGATGTGAGTTCCCATGTGTTGATCGGGGGCCAACAGATGCAGGACGGGTTGACTGCAACATGAAAAATGCAAATGTGACAAGTGACAACCTTCGCCCGTCCCATCCCCTCAACTCCTTACTCCGCCCTGCCAATCATGAAACATATAAATGAGTAAACGGCGCAATGTTTAATTAATGACCTTGAAACCTACTGGAAACACTGAGATGGGATTTGATGAATGATTTAAAGTCACCAGTCATTTCAGTGAAGGAGGAGTCCATGCATGGTGACCAATAAACAAAAAGAGAAACCATCAAACCGACTGACACCCAACCACCTACAGCAGCGGTCAGAGGGTCTACACGAGAGTGAGTTAAATCCCCTGCAATTCATCCTGGATTAGTGCAGTAAAGCAAGCTGCAGTTATGTAAGACTCACAGTCAGCTGGCCCAACATGCACATGTGTACATACAGAGACACAAACACACACACAACAACAACATGGTATTGTTCTTTGGAGTTGGTTTAGGATCCATCTGGAGCAAAAAAAAATGCTTAAGCTTAAACCTGCACCTCATCAGGAAAAACTCAACACACAGTGAAGGTTTTTTTTCACTGAAGATTCAACACTGTACGTTTACAAAATGATTCTTCATCATGTCCTTATGATTGCATGCAGCAGTGTCAGCTGGGACTGGCTCGTGCCCTCTGTGACCCTGCATGCGTGGATAAGCCAGTGGATGGATGAAAGTCATACTATCGAGTTGCATGATGGGATATGTAGGTTCCAGTATTTATGGAGGTTTAACTGAGCTGTTAGAGTGAGGATGTCCAAACCTGTGCAGCTTCTTTTTTGCTGGACCACAAAAAAAGGTGTGACCCCCGACTGAGTGACTGAGTGACTGAGTGACTGAGTGATCATAGATCCAACCACTGCTCAGCCAAAAGCCATGTGACTCTAGTTACTCCATCAAAAACACACAACCTTGCAACAAATCTTGCAAATTTCTGGACGACAGTCATCAATCTCGCTGTGACTATACTCTCTACGGTGAGTGACAGAGAGACAGAGGCAGAATAAGACACAGTCGCTTGTAACCTCCTTAGTGAGTCATTACTTTACATTATAGCTGAAATCATGGCACCGTCTTTTCCTTTAATTTATGTCTACGTTGATTTTGTCAGATAAACTCCAAGTGATAAAATCAGGATTTTAGCAGCAGCAGCAGCTTGGAAATGGCTTTTGCAGTTAACATCTAGTCTTAATGGGTTGAGTCAAAAACATGTAAATGAGAGTAGCTTTGTTGTGAATCCAGCTCTATTACAACACTGTGTACATGAGCACTGAGAGGAGACGAGCAAGAGCTCAAACTGATGTTCGGCTTAATGCAAATAAAACACAATGATGTCAGTTGTTTACAGTGGGTCAGAAAGTTTCCATGATGTCCTTAGTTGTGTTGCATTGTTTGACCTGGTCTTGTTCAGTCCGTCTCCTGCAGACCTCCCAGATTTCAACAAACTCTGTTTGTTTTCTCCCCGTTGCTTTTTATGCCGTGTGAAAGCCTGGCGACTTATTTTCATTAATTGCCCGACCTTTGGTGCATTTGAAGGCTCGGGGTGAGCTTCAGCGCAGTAATGACTGTTTGATGTGAACGGCTTCACGCTGGTTTTCACTCTGCTCCAACATAATCATGTGCAGTAATGTGTTTTTGTTGCTTATGTAAACAGGAAGTGGGATATTCTCTTCAAAAGGGTGGGAAGTCATTAAGTTCAAAGCTGGGGAAATTAAAAGAAAAGTGATATAAAAATAACTTACAGACTATTTATCCACTTTTATATATTTGTATACAGTTTGTCTTTATTGTGTGTAACTGCTGAAATGTTTCTTAAGCTGTTTTTTTTTGTGTTTTTTTTTACTGTACTAAGGTTAAAACAGAAATAACACAGCTATGTGTCCAGGAGTGTGCCATCCTACCCTGTCAGACCTTTCTTCTTCCCACAATTCCTCACACTTGACCCTCAAATTCAGCATCTCCTACACCTCACACCTCACTCTTCACTCCCTCCTCTACCTTTACAGAAACACCTTTTCACACCTTTTCCCTGTTCTGATCTCGCCTTTTTCCACCTCCTAATCCATCTGAACTGTGCGGCTCCCACCTTCGTCCCCGTTTAGCTTCCACATCCATCATGTGTGTTGCCACAAGGAAGAGAAGGCAGCTAACAGAGCTTGAAGTGTGAGGAGCTATTTCAGGCTCTCCTGGTTCCTGCGGTAACAACCCCATTCATTTTTCCATAGACACACACTTCGTGACTCACTGAGTGTGGATCAACGTGAAACTCTCCTGCTTCATTCATCAGTGCAAAGGCTTAACAACTGAAGTGCAAAGCATCTGCTTCTTTGATTGAAAAGCTGGAGCTACAAGCTTGAGGTCATTAAAAAAAATACTAAAAAAAAAAAAATCTAGGCGGAGCTAACTATAGCCTTGCCTGGATTGGGTTTAAATCCGAGTCCTTTGAATAAAAAACACAAAAGCTGAAATGTGACTGTGGTAAAGACTTCTCTGCCATCACTCGCCCTGCCCTTCAACTCTGGGAGGAGGAAAACACAAAGAGCGATGAAGAGAGATTTGATCGTTTGCCCAGGTCTGTCACTCCCAGAGGGACGTGCCCTGACCATGTAAGCATATGGCAGGTTCTTGTGTGTGTGTGTGTGTGCAGCCATTCATGTGACAGGCCAACAGAGTTCAGCTGGTTTACAGCAATAAGGGACAACACTACCACTTAGCACCGAGTTGTTTCCTTACTTGTCTATCTCCTCGTAAACTGCGGTCATGACGACGCACAGAAATGAAAATGATAAATATAAAAATGACTGGTCCCCTCACAACAAACCAAAACCACAGTGGTACAATACATCAAACAGCACAAGTCTATTGTCTGCACTCCCCAACTACTAATTCAACTATGGGGGTGTAAAAACCAACACACAAAAAAAACAAGGCCTGGTCTGTGAATCTGTTCCTGTCAAACCGAGCTTCACACTAATGTCAGACTCAGGCCCAGAGCTGTATCATTTATGAGAAGACAAAGTGCTGCAATTAGCGTCTGTCAATGAGGAATGGGTTTTGTGCCCTGATGAGGAACCTCTGGTCTGTGTGATCTTAAATCTGAGTGAGTTTAAAGATGAGTCTTAATGCTGCAGGGAGAGGGCGGGATCCAGCGCCATAAACCAGTTACGACATCTAACCACCAGCCTTTCGTAAGACAAAATCAGTTCAGAACAGTCAGTGCTTCAATGATTTTGTACATTTATTTTATTTTAAAATCGAATTTTAACATAATTTCCTTTCACTTTGCTGAGGGCACCCTGTTGTTCCCTGTCCCCACTTTGAAAACCACTTCAAACACTCACAAATCATTTTGTGTCATCACTGAAATCACAGGTTTTGCACTAAGAAATGGGACGCCCTAATACAATGGGAGTGGCTGCGAAGCGTTAGCATGTTAGCGGTTACCTAACCAGCTACTGCAGATCACCAGCTGGCTCTGAAGGTACACTGTGTCTCCAAGATGTGGGACTATATGTTGTGACAGTGCTGATGCTCCGGCTTCATAAAGCATGCAAACATCTTTCTCCAGACAGTCGCATGTCTACGACTGATTAAGCTGTGACATCATGGTAAGATTTCGCACAGGTTAGAAATGCAGATTACGCTGAGGAAGACCTTAACGAGATTTATTTTTATGTGCATGTAAATGAAGCCAGGAAGACATACCATAAATCTTCTGGATGCCCAGCAGGTCGTCCATGGGCAGTTTAAAGTTGTCAGTGTCCATGTACTGGTAGAACGGGGCCATGATGGCCGTGGGATCGTTGGAGTGTTCGAGGCCCAGAGCGTGGCCGAGCTCGTGGACCGCCACCAGGAACAAATCGTTACCTAGAAACAAGACAGAGAGAGAGAGAGAGAGAGAGAGAGAGACGGTCTGTCAGTGCTGGGCTTGACAGGAAATTTGTTTGCAGCATTTTATGTCACTCACAAGCGTTCGAGGGTGAGGTTATGTTCTATCACCTCGCCCCCTGACAGGTTGCACCTGCTCTGGTTGGCAGTGCCACAGTGGCTCCTTCAAAATAAAAGCCAAGGTCTGGGTGACTCAAATAAACATGAGCCTTTCTGGGAAAAGTTTCAACTTGAGCTCATGTCGAGACAATAAAAGACTCCATGTACAGTATGTATCCAATCATATGTGAATGCATGTATGAGCATGGATAATCCACCACTTATGCACCCAGAGAGTGGATTATGGAGAAAGCCTCAGTCCCTGATGGGACATCTTCTACAGAAACAAACACACACGCACATACATATATAATGTGGACAAAACCCTGCTCTCTGTGTGCTGACCTTTTGACTCAGCCAACAGCCGAGCTCCACCCCAGCCCAGCTGTATTAGCCTGAGATATCTGGGATTTTAAGGCACCCTTTCAACATCCTCAACTTACGTCACCGATGACCAAAACAACAACAACAGAAACCACTCCTCTTCAAATCCACTCTGATCTTCCTCCAAGACGTTGAATCTGAAGCTCATCATCATTTCTGAGAAACACATGAGCAACAATGAGGCTTAGACCGCTCGGTCTCGTGGTGTTTATAATGGCACACTGGCCATCTGTGGGAAGCTGTTAACCTAATTCCAATGAGACCTCTGCTGCCATGCCTCAAAATGTCACTGTGGGAGAACTGGTCACACACTGTCATAAACAAAAAGCAATGACAAACACTGATTCCTGATTTGTTTTGCCATTACAAATAAGCAAATATTTCTCAATAGGGGTTTGGAATTGCACTGGTCACGGTGTATAAATAGGATTTATATTTTTGTATGTCAAAGTTTTCAAGGTCCCTCCCGACCATCTCTCCCCAGTTTAACGTTTCCCTGTTGTTCTTATCACAGTGAGAGACCCGACAGGAATGAAAAAGAGAATCACTTATTCATTGCGATTCCTACTAAAGGGAGGCACTTATCTGCTGCAAATCTGTCACATGAATAACGCATCAGCAGATACAGACGGTGATTCAGATCCCCTCTTAGCAGGTACAGTACGACTTAAGAATTTACCGACTGGGCTACCACTGAGAAATGGCCTAATTGGGACCTTGTGAAGGATATTTGACTGTATAAATGTCAGTGAGTCTTTACGGGGTTGATGTAAAGTCCTCCGCTGCGTGGTTGTAAAAACATAGACAGAGAGATTGCATTAATAACAAGGGTTTTTGTGGAAAAAGCTTCACGTTTCAGCTGAATTCTTCCAATGAAAATAGACGGCTTGTAAAAAGTTGGGAGAAACACAGAAACTTGAGGCAGAATTTATGCAAGCTTGTAATATTGAACAAGTGTCTGGAGATAGAGTTTATAGCAAATAAAGAGAGGCAGGGAGAAGAAAGGAGATAAAGAGGAGAGCGGAGCAGCGCAGTGATTTAGGAACCACTTGTGGAGAAAACGAGGTCACACTCAACACTTCTTCAGGCTGTTTCCCGTGACGTGAAGTAACGATTAAAACATCAACATATCAGTGTGCGCTGCAATAACTACTGCAAAAACGTGACCATGCATTTAATATGCAAATGTAAATTTCAGAGTGCTGTATTTTTTTCATGTTTTTTAAAAAAACAGTGGAGTCTAGTTGTGATCTTTGCAGCACAATTACATGAGAGCTGAACCAGTCCAGGTCCGGGAACAGACGCTCTGGTCACATCAGCTCTATGAGTTAAAGGAAGAACTGTCCCTGTCTTTTTCCATCCCTCAATCTTGAGTCAGCCTTTCTACCTCCAGGGGCCATTTGAGGTCGGCGTTGTCACTTTGTTTTGGTTGCTGTGGTAGACGGGGACGTCCTCTCGGCCCCTGGGTCACAAACAAAGCTGAGGCAGTGTGCACTGTCTGGCTAATTATCAGCTGGAAGGTATACGGAGGAGCACACAGGAGATGGTAAAGATTGGAAGGAGAGGGGGAGGGTACGAGGCAGACAGCGAAGGATGAAAGAGACAAAGAGGTAAAGTGAGGGAAGAGTGTACAGGAGAGAGATGAAGGCGAGACGGAAAGCTATAAGAGGGAGGGAAAGATGAGTGGGAGACAGAATCAAAAGTGCAGGTAAATACAGAGATAAGAAAAGGTGAGGGGAAGTAAGGAGAAGGGGCGTTTGGAGCGATTGCTGCGAGAGCGAAAAGTGGAAAAGAAGTGCAGGATGATAAAGAGCAGGGGAAAAACTGAGGCAAGGAAAACGATAAGACTCAGGACTATTTGTTATCTTGTAACATGTTCCAATGTACTCGCACTCACAAAAGATGGAGATGATGAATTACACAACTGCAACCTTTGACCTTGGCATTTGTAACATAAGCCTCCAGTCAGAGAGGCTGCATCAGCCCCAAACACACAGTGAAGAAAAGCTGAAAACAGAAGAGCAAGAAGAAGAGGAGGAGGAGGAAGAAGAGGAAGAAGAAGAAGAAGAAGTGCCAAGAGATGAAGAGCATCCAAAAACTTTACAGGCCTCATGTGAGATTTGGATTTTGAAATACTTCATCAGGTGGTTATTCATCATCCTCATCTGCACTATTCATTGTTTTAGGCAATATTTTATTTTTTCATCTATTTAAAGCACAAAATTTACAACCAAAGAAACAAAGGACTTAATCCCAGGACTGTTACATTATTGAAAAGTTGTTTTTTTTCTCCATGTTAGGTGGGCGGTGATCACAGTGGCAGCCCGCGGCAGCAGCAGCAGCAGCACCACCAGCCCTGCCGACACTCTCCTCAGGATAGGTCAAGGTTGCAGCTAATGAGATAGTGTAGCCGAAAAGGAAAGAAATAAGAGAGGGAAGATGGAGTGGAGAAGGTGGAGGAGGCGAGTCACTGGAGATTTATGATCAGATGTACCTCTCTCTGTCTTTCCCCCACAGGGGTTGCAGTAAAGTAAACAGGGGTTGTGATTAGAAACCAGAAACCTCTACCCTGCTCTTTCTCCATAATTTACCGGCTCCCTGCACATGCCACTGCTGCTGAAAGGCCGTCCACTGGCTGGAGGCGCACATGACATGGGAATACAGGGGTTCAACCATAAACACACACACACATACACACAGATAAACACACACTGGCCCACAAATCAGATACAGGACCCTGGACGCGGCTGTTCAATTGCAGTAATAGCTCAGGTTGTCAGCACAGGCCTCCAGGGGCCTGTAACCCTCTCTGCGTCCTTAGTCCTTAACTAAGCGCCCGTGGTTCACTCAGTACAAGACGTCAGCTGCAGGCCTGGGTGACCAGCAGACCGTCTGTCCACTTGTTGCCTCAGCGATCCGTCAAACCCTTTGCCTGAGTTTTCCCTCAGCGGCACAAGACAGGGATCAGTCTGTTTTTCTCCGCAGTGCGAGGCCTTTGAAATCTCAACATCCCCTGTGACATTAACACTATATCAAACCCACAAACAAAAGCTATTACAACCGTCCTATTGTAGAGGAGGACGTGCAGCAGAGGTGAACTATTTCTGACTCCTACAGCCTTTCTGCAGAAAAACACAGCTGCTGTTATCTCATCGCCTCTGTTTTGCATCTGAGTGTAAAGCAAACATAAGCGCTCTCTTTGTCCCAGCGGACCTCAAATGTTTCCCATTGTTCAGCTCCCTAAACTCCTCAAGTGGCTGACAGAACACTTTTCAGGACAGTGAATG
>OMNW01003896.1:49993-60351 GCA_900303245.1 Selene dorsalis | reverse complement strand
GGGCAAAGGTGAGGAAAAATAATAAGCCCTGGAATCTCTCATTTCCTGTGTGTAGGTCTAGCTTGCATGCTGTGTTATGTTACATAGTTTTCACTGTTACTACTGGAAACTGGAGGTCCTCGAAGGCATACCAGGCCTTATAAGTCACCCTCGGGTGAGACAGGGTGTTTGTGTACAGTCATGGTATGCAGCGGTGGTTGTTTTTTTTTCCCCCTGTAAAATCCAATCAGCCTCCGTGTGTCTGAAAGTCAGAATGGGAACCTGTCTTATCTGCTCCTGCGTGCGTCGCTTTGATTTTTCACAAAGAACAACAGAGCGGCCTGAAACCACAAAGACGACCTTGTGGTGAAGAACCGTTGAGCGTTCGCTCGTTCAACCTTTCCTTGTTGTGCAGAAACGAAGGAAAAAAACTGCTGAACAAAAGAACGTCTTGTGCTAATGTGCTCCCTTTCAGAGGTGGTGGTGGAGGTACGCCCAGATCTGATGATGAAAAGACAGGTCATAAAGATAAATCATCTCCAGCTCTGGCTTTCTTTCTTCCTTAATCCTTTCCTCCGTCCTGCAGCGCCGTCTCTGCATCCACAGTTTACCTATCTATCCCTCGCAGCTATTCGTGTATCTGTGCGTTAAGCCGAGCAGTCCAGGAATGTAGGGCAGCTGCTGGAGCTGCAGGACCACTTCTCTCTGTTTTTTTGCTCCCAGGGATGTTTTGCACGCTCAGTGAGGAAATTGGTCTGATCACCTACACCCTCCCTCACACACCTTCCCTGTCTTTTTTTTTTTTACCCTCACGGACTAAAATAACATCAAGCACTATAGTTGTGCAATCCTCAACACAACAATGCACGATTTCTCATAGTACGGTGAGATAAAATGAGAGACGTGGCTGATCTTTCAGATCCAGGGACAGATCACGTCAGTCAGTGAGCGTCTTTTCAATATATTTCCACTTTGTCCTGCTCAGGCAGCTCAAACAAAGTGAGAGAAAAAGAAACAACTGCAGATAATTATTTCCACTCTACTTGCATGTAACTCTTCAATACCTGTGCTACTGTGAGATCAAATGAAGAGATCGAACCGAGGATCATCAAAAGACTAATGGGGGCTGTTATATTGACTTGGACTCTGATCCTAGTCCTCATCACTTGGCCACAATGATAATGTGTATGGGCAAATTACTGGTCTGATGAAGGCTTTGAGGCAAGGAGTCAAAATAGATTAGGAGTTATTTCAAAGCAGCAGAGAGGCACTTGAGGCTCCACCAGGCGAATGATGCTTAAAAAAAAAAATCTAAATATGCAGCAGCTTGAGAAACTGGTTTACTTGTTTACATCAAGATTTTGCTGAGAAGATTCCTCAGATGAGAAGCATCTTTCATGATGTTAGCGTGGTAATGCCTTTTTCAAGTGTCTTCAACATTGCAGGCATCAAACCACTTTCTCACGCCCATGACAAAAACATCAACACACAAATAAGCTGCTGGTGTGTAGCATACATCCAAGTCTCTCTTAAAGTGCCATTAGATAATCCTAATGAGAATCTCATTCTGCTGCGTGTGCTAAAAATCCCACTGAATGTAACTGAGTAATCCTTTGTCCTCAGATGTCTGAGTGGTGGTGTGAGCGAACGTGCAGGCAATACGGTGTGAATGTGTGTGTGCGTGCATGTGTGAATGTTTGTTTGTATGTGTGTGGGAGAGAGAGAGAGTGTATGTGTGAGTACTTCAACACGTGTATGCAAGTGTTTATCTCCATGCAGTCAGGGATTAATCCTCCAGTGTGCATCAGTGACGTCGCACTCCAAAACAACAACAATAACATCTATGGCGCGGTGCTGGAAACGGTCACCGTGACGACTGATCCTTCTCAACAACAGTATAGGGGGATTAGGTATGACAAGCCCGGCCAGCTTATCGGTAAGAAGCCCATCTCTTGTTTATGTGTGTGTGTGTGTGTGTAAGAGGAGGGAGAGGACACTTAAAGATGGAAAATGAAAGAAAAGCCAGTCAGAGATAGCGGGGCAGGCAGTTCTTAGTTAAAATGACATCAGGCCCAGTTGTTCAGGTATCCATGGATACAGAGACGGCATGAATGATAGATCACTTACAACTCCTTAAAACAAGTTTAAACCTTGTACAGGTTTCTAAAGCTGAAAGTAAAACACGTGTACACACACTATAACAACCTCATCATGACTCAGGCACATGTAAACACACACAAATGTACTGTGTGTGTGTGTGTGTGTGAGCTTGGCTCAGCTGCAGAGCAGCCACCCCGCTCTCCACTGCTGTTTCAGCCCACATTAGTTAATTGGAGTTAATGTCTTTGTTCATCGTCTGTGAAGTGAAAACATCAGATTTCCACACAGTCAGAGAAATGTGCACACTGCTCAAAGTTCAGTCAGAAAACCCTCTTTCCTGATTGGCTGCTGATAGCTGGAGACTCATCCAGTGTCTGGTTCAGAGTCGCACTGCCCTCTGTTCCACCGCCCGTCTCTACTTCAGACAGTTAGTTTTGTGTGTGGTTTGGTCATTTTGAGAAACTCTACTGCCTCCTGCATCGTCTCTGTGCACAGCAGCTACAACTTAACAGAGTGCAATGAAGTCCACATCATAAAATATCTCACCGGGACTGCCTGAGCTGCACAGGCTGTAAGGACAGAGAACTAAAAAAGACCTCCACAGCACAGAGAGCAATCGGGACACAACCACTTCACTGTCCAGTGTCTACACCAGGGGAACCAGTGGCACCGTCAAAGCCGACTGAGTAGACCCAGCAGACCCCGGACTGTTTGTCCCTCTACGCTCTGCAGAAGCTGGACAACAATCCTCACACAAACTGACTCAGGAAGAGCTTCTTTCCAAGAGCAGCGACTGCCCCACCCCCACCCCCACCAGCCCACTGCACCAAGCAGACTGTGGAATAATAAGTGTGCTGTGTCAACATTTTTTTGCTCCTGAACTTGAACTCTTTATTTTCTTTCTTTCTTTTTTTTAAGTGTAGTATTTTGAAGCTATTTTAGGTTTCTTTTTGATCTCATGTCTGAGACCTGTGCAGAGTGTTAGTGTCTGGAAAAAAAAAAACAACAACCCTTCAGACTCATGGCTCTGTTAGTCCAAGTGGATTTCCTGGACCAGATTTTATTGTCTCACTGATACCTGTGTCCACACAAAAAATGATGTTGTTTTCACCCTATTTTTTTTTAGCTGACAGCAGAACAGGTACAGATCTAGTTTGGTCTGAAAACTTCTTTACAAGCTGATCTCCAGGTAATATAAAAGGTGTTATATTAAATATACAGTGGCCAGTCAGTGACCCTCCACCCCCACCTCTAATGGATGACTCATACAGCTGGTCTGAGAATCACAGGCTCAACTCACAGTGCGAATATATCACAGTGTCTGGAACAGGATAACCACATATACAATGCAAAATTTTACAGATATTTGATTCTCTGACGTTCGACTTGGACTAAGGTTTAAGTATTTTGAATTTTTCAATTTTTAAGTAGTCCAGAGTCTTTAATCAGACATTTCTTTTTGTTTTATGTGTTATATATACACTGAATGGTGGTCAAAAGACTGTATTTGGATTTTCAGTACTCTTAAATTGTGATATTTAATCCTGTCCAGTAAAACAAAGGCAGTTTTGCTGACTCAGGTATACTGCAGTCTGAGGATCAATATCACTCCACAACAGACCTGTGGTTCACTGGTTACAGCTGTGCACACTGACACAGCACCACGTTTAATTATTAGCAGTAACATTAGTAATACTTGCTGCACTATTATCTTACAGGCTTTTTAGTTGTAGCTCTCCAAAACCTACACACACACACACTGCCTGTTCTGCTGTGGATGGAGCCAAGACAAAAAACAGTCTGGCAGGAAGACAGAGCACCTGATATCTGTAGTAGGCTTTGGCTTAAGGGTTGTGAAACTTCATGACATCCAATATCTCAGCACAAAGTCCTGACTATAGTGAGCGTCAAGCTGTATCTGCCTTCAGAAATTTATCTCAAAGTAACACCAGGAATAAGAGCACCCCCTGCCACGGTGAGCAGGCAGGACTCAGCCTGTGCATGTTCATATTTGGCAGGGAAACCAGCTGGAGAGCGTGTAACACAACTGCATGCATTATGGGATGTTTTCACAGTGGTGTGGGCCGCAGCAGTGCTGTATTAATACTGCATGGACGGGAAAAGGGAGTGTATGTGTTTGTGTGTGTGTGTGTGTGTGTTGAGGGGGTTGAATCATAGCCTTCAATGACAGCTGCTTCAACGTCCTTCAAGGAGTGACAGCCAGGATGACAACACAGCCTATGTTTGTGTGTGTGTTTACCTGTACACGTGCACGACGTGTGTGTTAATGTGTGTTTTACCGTGTGGCTGAATGCAGCAGCCGATGGATCATTCGTTTACCTGAGGTTACGGTTACGTGTTGTGTTTCAAAGCTGCGGGAGTGATTCTTGTCAGTCTGATCAAACAGCCTTAAATAAAGCTGTTCACAACATATTATCTAAGCCTGCTAAAGCCCTTCTGCTCCTACTTAAAATTCAGTTTTCCACAGCAACTTCCTCACTTCTATTTCCGACACAGAGCTCAGCAGCTCCCACTCATCTCTGCTCTCCTCACTCTCCACTTTCCTCTTCAAATGTTTTCTCGCTGTGCTCCTCTCTCAGTCTTTCCCTCTCCGTCTGTCTCTCTTGTGAGCTCTTGAACCTCCAATATTTGTCCAGAGATACTCCGCAATTCTGTCTTATCTTATCCTCTCTGTGTTGTCTCTGTCGAGCTAGTGACTCGTTTTCCTTCCTCTCATTTATGCCCTTATTTCTTAGGAGCGTCTCCTCATCTCTGTCATTGTTCTGACTCATGAGTCCTTCTGAGCTGTCTGTGTGGACCAAAGGGCAGACTGACCCTGCAGATTTAATGAGCCATTCGTGGAGGGGGCGCTGAAAACATCCACCTTTTACAGTCCGACAGATCTTTTCTCCTGCAGCAACAAAAGTCCCATCAAGCAAACTGTGTCTGTCTTTAACTAACTTTAACTGCATCAAATATATTTTATATTTACTTAATTAAACTTTTTGTTCATCCTCTATCTTTCCCTTTCTCTCTTCCTCCATCTACTCTCTTACAAAGCAGTGTCATCACCACAGTGAAGCTGCACAGAGTTCAGAGGTCGACCTGGGAGCTTAGTTGACTGGATGCTGGCTGCCGCTGATTCACTCTCTCACACACATGCATACACACACATGCACACACATACACACAGATCTGTTGACCCTCACCATGACACTAAACAGCAACGCAGCTGCTCGACATGCAACCCGCACAACAGGATGACATACAGAGCTAGCTGACGGCTTACACACAACAAGACAAGCTGCTCAGCTCAGAGGGCGATCACTCAGCCCGGGCATGAGCCGGCAGCACAGAGAGATATGATGTGATAATCACACAGCAGTTCAGCTCAGCGAGAGAGGAAGGACTGACCCTCGACAACAGATCAATGTGAAACCAGAGCAGCACAGTAAACAAACCAGAAACACCAGTATCCCAGTGTCCAGCAGGCTGGTTCTCAGTTGGGCCTCCTGTCTGGTGCGTCTGATGGAGCAGATACGCTCCTGTTTTAATCAGTCCAGTTGTCCACACAGGCTGCGTGACCCCGCAGGTGACCCACAACTCAGCACTGCACCTTAAAGCCTCCCATGTGCCACTGACGAAGCTCCGAAACTGCTGCTCTGCACTTTCACACCACAGAATACCATAGCAACCAAAACTCAGATCAAATCTATCCCTTTTGAAAAGGTATATATGCATATCGGGTTCAGGTTAGATGCCAAACATCAACACTGTATATATTCTGCATTGTCATACAGACAGATACAGTATGTGTAATGAATGTAGTGCAGGTGAGGCGGCCGACCTTTGTTTATGAACATCAACTGTTCTTACCGTCATGGTTGGGGTTTCCCAGCGTCCACGGCTCGTCTGAGTCAAAGTGCGTGTCGCCCCCGATTCCCGGCCCTGGGAAGTAGGCGTGAGCCAGAAAGCCGCCCTCGCCGTCGAAGGGCGAGCTGTCGCCGTGGAAACCTGAAGCAAAGATGATGGTGATGTCCACATCCTTCTTGGTCCTCTCCAGCTCACTGTAGGGCACGGCCTCAAAGCGCAGCGGCGTCACGTTCTGCCAAACATCAAAGGCTCGCCGAATGGCATCGTGGGTCTCCTCGGCACCCACCTTGGGCGTCACGTTCTTTATACTGAGGGGACACGAGATGAAGAAGAGGAAAGTTAAGACTGGGAGAACAATAAGGCCAACCAGATCATCACACCTCAACTATCAAGATCAGAACACATGTTGGTCTGAGAAGCTTTTACTTTTGTTTTTTTATTTTCTATAAGAACGAACAGTCTGAACAGGAAGAGTCAACAGCTCCTGATATGGTGGCACAGAAAACAACTCAACAGCTGAGGAGGGAGGAAACTGCTGGATGTCAATCTACAAGATCACACTGCCAGAAAAAAGAGAGAGGAAAAAAAAAAAACCTGTCACTATCACGGTTTTCTCCACATGCGCGCTCATCCTGCTCGCCAACAGAGAGCTAAATGGAGCGATTTGTGAGAGGAAACAGCTGACTCCTCTCCTGCCGGCTTTGACTGGCTGCAGGTGTGGCGAGGAAATTGCCTCTGGAATTTATTTTCTAATTAAGGATTATCAACCCCCCCCCCTCAAGAGCCCCACTCTGGGCCGGGCAATCGGAAAATTTATTTATACCTCAGTGTCACTGTCACATTCTTGGGTGGGGAGTTTGGCTGATGTTCAGTTGATAAGTGCAGTAAATGTAGTACAAAGCAGCACTGGGCCAATTTTGATTTTCAGTTTCTCCCTTAGATCCCAGTTGATTCAAGAATCTCCTCCACTCACCCCTCCCTCCTTTGTTTCTTTTTTTTTCTCCATTTTAATTCTTAACTGCGTCTCCGTCATTTTCTATAACAGGAATAAATATTATCACAGCATCTTGTCTTTGAGTATTGCTCCTGGGCAGCCTGCTGCAAGGCACATTTTATATCCTGCATATTTAAACTGCATGTGAAGTTCAGATTAATTTCTGAATCAGTGAGCGGGGAAGCCATGAAATATAAATAAAGTGCAGTCTTGTATTGAAGTTGTTCTGTTTGCTGATACCAAATCACAAACTGCTCCTCTCCCTCTGTCTGCTCCTCCACTGCTGACTTGCTGACAGCGAACTAAAGATGCGTTTGCTTTAATTACGCTCACAACTTTTGGGAAAACTTTCACCCACAGCAAAATGATTTGGTGTTGTGGCACAGCTGAGCCCTGCAGATACACACAGGTCTCATAAGGAGATGGCACATGCATATGCATATGATTTTAAAATACAAATTCGTATTGCTAAAAGGACGCATGTGAATAAAGAAACAGAGTTAGCAGCAGGGATGCAGATAAGTGAAACACAGGAGCTGTGTCCAAAATCACTCGCTACTTCCTGGATAATTCATGATATAGTTTGTGTAGCGATGTCTGTATAGTGAGTATTATTCTACCCTATATAGCGGACTAGTGACTCTCATCATACTAGTGGGTACTAGTGATGAAAGAATGAGATCACGGATGCAAAAGGATGAAATGTTCTTTGTCAATCGAGTGGCTGGGCTCAGCCTTGGAGATTGAGGAGTTCGGATAAGACTGTTTTAGGAAACCTCCTCCTTCCAGTCATATCTAACTGGGACAAAACCCCCGGGGAGGACCCAGAACTTGCAGACCCTCTGGGACTGGGAACACCTTTGGATCCTCCAGTAGGAGCTAGAAATCAATGAGGAGGAAAGGGACGCCGGGAACCCTGCTGCCACTGCAACCTGACCCCAGATAACCACAGGAAAATGGATGGATAGATAGTGGACTCTGATGAGCTCAGTGTACAGTCCTCTACTCTGAACTCTATGGGGTGAATGAGTGAGTGATGTCAGACATAACACGGCTGTCCGCTCACACCAGAACAAACTGGAGCTGTGCAACATGTCAATCATTAATCACATCATATTTATGGCACATGCACGTGTCATTTGTTTCTGGTGTTAATGTAAAAATGTTGCAACTTTGACTGTGACACTGTTTTCACTTGACAAATACTGAGTGTGTTGATTAAAACGTGTGCTTACTCTTCACTGCACTGGAGCAGATGAGCATAATTGATCCCGACATGAACTCTGCATCATTTTTCTCATTTTTCCAGACAAAGCTACGGTGAATCCCAACATCTGTGCACCTGTGATGTAATTAACAACCAACCTGAACTCTTTATCAGAGAACAACAGCTTCACAGCAGTGAATCAATCATCAGTCATGACCTACAGAGGCTCCAGCTGGCAGCAGCAACAACCACGTTACAGCACTTTATTTATTTTTATATCTATGATTAGATTGGTTTGATGTATTTTAAACTGTGCAAATCAAAGTGTGTCCTTAAGTGTCCTACAAGAAGTGTGAGCAGTACACACTCCCATAACAAGACGAGCACCGGCAAACCCTCAAATTACAGAAACACTCCTGAACATCAATTGTGAGAGCGTGATGGTCGGCTGTTGAGCGTCCCTGCCAGATTGAGACATCACTAAATGGGCCTTTTGTCTTTTGAAGTGTTCATGTAGAGGAGAACAAGGCCCACGAGAGTAAGTGTGATAAACACAGGGAAACATTTCTGCTTAAATATCAGATGAGTGCGAATGTCTCTCCTCACATTAAAGGGTCTCCTTAAGTGCGTGTCCTCATCCTGGTCTGTCTGAACGGCCTCAGCAACGACTGTGGCTTCTCCAGGAATAAAAAGATCATTTCATTTGAGTCTTATTACCAACCTCACTCACTCGGTGTGAACGTGTGCGTCTCGTTTTATAGGTAATACGGATAAAGAGGGAGAAACACATGCAGGGTGAAGACGGGAAAAGAAAGGATCCAACCTGCTCCGAGGCCATATCAAATATTAAACTCCATGCTGCGAGGTGATAATGATTCCGGATGCAACTCATGTGCTATAATAGTACCTGCATGCAGGGAGAACAGTAGGCACGCCAAAGCTAATTAGTGCCTCCCTACAGCAAGTACTGCATGTGGCTACATGGAAACTAGCACACGCCTGGGGAGACTGTGCATTTGTTATACTTTCCAAATGCCAGTGTTGTTTTTCTAAGATTATTTTTTTGGGCCTTAAGAGTTTGAAGAAGAAAGAGGGAAGTTTTTTAGAGGAGACATAAGGACATGACAAGGGCTCCAGTCTGGAGCGAACTGCAGTCTTACAGCTGCAGCTCACCCAGAGAGCCGCAAGCAGGGAGATCACAGACAAACAAGCAACATATTCTGCTTGTTTTAACTTCAACTTAAAGGAATAGTTAGAGAAATGTGCTCATTCATTCTCAGAAGCCAGATTTATGACAACTTTAACACTTTGACATTCAAATATCCAACAACGGGCCGACTCACAGGTCCAGCTTTGACTTGCTGCAGTTACACAAGGCTAAAGTTATGATTAACTGTGTTTTCCTTTAAGTCAATCACCATTTAACATTAATTGAGAGAAAGTTGAAAAAGCACTTAAGATACTGAATCAGTGAAGTTTCATTAAAGAGATAACGAGATGATATAAACCTGTCAGTAACATTTTATTTTACAGCCCAATATTTTCCAACTCATTTCCTGGAAACTTTCCTCATAATATACTAAATCACAGTTGGTATCTGTCTGTTAATTACAAGGATATTTCCACGAAAGGCCACTTCGGTACTGATTAGTAATTAAAAAGGAAATGAAGAAATAAGTATGTGCTAGTTATATAAAGATTGTTAAGAAAGTGTATGACTTTAACCTGCAGCTAATGATGAGCAGGTACTTAATTACGGTACCAATTAGCTCTGTCCCTTATAATTAGTACCACAATGCGCAAGGCTTTCTGGGAAATAAATGTGTAGAGAATCACAAGGAAAGTCGACAGAAAATTATCTGGAAAATCCACAGTGGCCAACGCAATGTGACTTAGAAAACAAGTGCCAACAGAAAAAATATCAGCAACTTCAGAAAACATCATCAATTTACCAAAGTGACGAACCTCCTGAGATCTGAGTCAAAGAGTGACTTTTGAAGTTTTAACTTTTTCTTTATCTTTATAGTTTGACATATTTACAATTATGCAGATTGACACAAATTAACATACCATACATGTGTGGACCAAATCTATGTTTTTTTAAATTTGTTTGTATTTTGTCTGTGTTTGTTAAGTTTCAGTGTATTGAGCCCTTTGGGCCACCGTACCATTCTCAAACTACCTCCGCTGCACTGATCGGAGATA
>OMNW01003896.1:37567-49972 GCA_900303245.1 Selene dorsalis | reverse complement strand
CAGGCACACATCCATGTACAATACACACACACACACACAGTGAGAATACTCCTATCCCATTACGTAACCCTAATCTGTCAAAGAGCACCCTCTGCCCTCCGCTGGGGTTTCCTCCTCTCAGCTCATCTCTTTCTCAGCAGCTGCTTCTCCTCATTTCCACCCATCTCCTCCTCCTCCTCGTTCTCTCTCCATCACACTCGCCCATTTTCCTCTTACGGTCACACCTGTGAAGGCGCTCACCAAATCCACTTCCACACCCCGATCCCAGCGTCATATTTTAAAAAGAAAAACGCAGAGGCATGAACCTGGACGGCGCTGCCATCAGTGATATACAGTCCTGCTTCAGCTGTAGGTCACTGATCCGCTAGATTATATACAGCATGTAATACTGCTTATAAATTCATCCTCAAGGCAGAGCAGAAATAAAAAAACAAGGCCACTTCTTGAGGATTACCTGTGGAACATGGAGGTGGGGGCAGGCCACAGTATAGGAGGTATAACATATTACAGAAACTGGGCTACTGGCCGCTCACTAAATCATCAGAGAAATATTATATAACTGCATCATGTTGTACTATACATTATGACTCACGTCAGAAAATGCGCTTGTGAATTATGAAACAGATGATGAGGCCTGTGCGGCGCAAGCAGGTTCTGCTCTTATAGTTACGCTCCTTTTCCCCTATTCATGGTGGTTTATGTACGGTCTGAGATTTAAGGTCAAAGGTCAAAGGTTAAAGAGGAGCAGTTTGCTGTCCATTACATGAAATCAAGTATTGACTGTGTTCAGCAGTTTATAAAACGTTACAAATAGGCTGTCACATTAATGACAGAAAAGAGAGGAGCTTAAAAAAGACAAATGTGCAGGACAAGAAAAGTGCATGAACTGCATGAACAGAAGCAGCACATGTTTTTTTTCTGTCTCTGCAAAGAATATGTGTGTAGATGTCTCTTAACGGGCATTATCAGTGTGTGGGGTTGGTTACAGGGATAGGAGGGAAGGTGGATTTTTAGAAAACACTGTGATGACTCCTCCTCAAGATTAATCTGGATCCACCCACCTGTATGTGATATGTTTGTGCTGCCACCTCTGCCCTGTGAGGGCGTACCGCCGTTTCCTCACGCTGAATTTGGACGCACCCCCTATCTGGTCAGGAACCCCACATCTGGGCTTCTTCATCCACCTGCAGGAGAGTGGAGACGGCATCAGTATACAGTACACGTTACTACTATAATATAATCACAGCATATTATATGTAAGCTTATTATGTGATGAACAGAGGCAAACTGTGACGATGAGACTTTCTCTGTCATTTAAAGCTCTCTGTGTAACATGGATGAAATGCAAAAACACAAAACATGCTGATGTGCACTGATGAATTCATGTATGCATAAGACACCTCACCTTATCGTGTTATCGCTGCATCAACAAAGAGCAGCAGAGGGGAAACAAACAGGCAGACAGTTAGCTCATCATCACACCCGCTCCGTGTTCGGCCAAGTGGTTGGACAGATGTTAGTCTGCTTTCACACCGTTTGCCACCACACTGCCATGTTACAGTTCAGTGGCCAATTTAAACTCTGTACTATTTGTAGCAGGGATGGTATTTCAGCGGCAGGGACAAATGTCAGTGAGCACTGTGATAGTGATCTGCAGGTGAGCGCCTGCGGGTTGAACGGGGTAAAGCCTGGGCTCTGTTATAGACTTAAAAACATCAACTCCATCGTCTCAGCAGGATTTTATCACCTCATAATGAGATGGACTGTTTAATTTGCATGTTCAAGCCATTTTGTGTCTTTACTGGAGTGCAGAGAGAGAGAAGACTTTGTCCCTGCAAGGCTTTCTCTTTCACTGAGTATCAATACTTTTGGCATTTCGCAGCCTTTGTTCTGACAGCAGCAGAGGTGGAGTCTGGGTAAAATCATTGACAAAATTAACAACGACCCACTTAAGCCACGTCAGGGTAACTTTGTGTCTGCCTTCAGGAAGCTAAGAATGGGTCTGAATGAGTCTTAGATAACATTTTATCTCCATTTTCACAGATCTCGAACTATTTCAACAATATTAGCTCTGCTTCTCAGTCTACTGTTGTCCATTCTTGTAAAGGATGAATCTGTGCCTAAGCGTCTTCAGATTTCCTCTTGTCGTCTTTATCAGATGATGGAAACCAAGCGTGAAAAGCAGCAACAGTACATGAAGTTACGACCTCAGCCAGTCTGCCTAATGTTTTGGTATCTCGATAATTCATCACATTAGAAAATCATTGGTTTGAAAGTCTTGAATTTGTCAATTTATCCACACGAGTAACTGACATGCATGTTTAAACAGGAAATTAACATCCACACTGGGTCAGATTTGAATAATTCACACATTATTTCCTTGTTATTTGCAGTAGCATCTTTTTCTTTAAAAAAAAAAAGGTGTGACTCACTCTATAGTGTTGCTGTCCAGAGTCCCTGTGACATTGAGGCCATAGCGGCGCTGCATGGCAGCGATAGCGGACTGCATGACTCGGGCAGAACGCAGCACTGACATTCTGGGGTCTGCAGCGGGGAGGTAGCCATACCTCTGGAGCCATGCCTGCAAACAGAAACACAAAGACAGACAGGAAAAGCTTAGATGCTGCAACACAGGAGGCGACTGGAGATTCGTTCAACATCATGGAAAGGAGTCGGTTTCATCTGCACTTCTAAAGATGTAACATCACCTGATAGAGTCACCTAAAGGCTTCCTAAGGTGTTTTCTTGGTCTGAGTTCAGGCCAGTTTCTCTTTAAAGGGTCCTGAAGGTCACTGATGGTTGTGGATGATGTAAACACATGTAGTGGCCTCCACCCATGGGCCTCAGGAGGAGGCGTCAGGGGTGTGACTCGCAGTGGGAGTGGGTTTAAAACCATGTATGAGCCCTATAATTGGATGCCTCTTGCCTAAAAACACCTTGGAAGTCATTTATTTAACGCTTCCCTTTATGGTCTTATGTCCACAAGCTTGTAGTTTTCACTTTCAATCAATGAAGCAGATATTTCATTCGTTAGTCCTTTGAACTGATAATTGAAGCAGGAGAGTTTCATGTTGATCCGGACTCTGTCACTGTCAATGGGAAACAGGCACTTCACAGCTGATTCGCAAAGCCTCAACTTGTCACTTTTTATTTACTCTTGTATTAATTCAAAATCTCATTTGACCTGCTAATAAGGGATTAACATGTCAAACCTTTAGACTGAGCCAGACTGGCTGTTATGCAAAGCTAAGATGCTATATAGTATTTCAGTCTTCTTAAATTGTCTCAGTTGTGAGGTGGAAACACAGTCACCAGTTTGATTTACTGGACAAGCCTTAAAAATGCTGATGGGAAAATGTTCATCTTCAAACACCTGTATCTAAAGTGCCTCAGAGCAAGGCACTTAACACACAGCATGGTTGCAGTGGCCAGATATGAATTTATAGTTTTGTGTTTGAGCCTGAGGAAAAATATAGACTCAGCTAAAAAAAAAAAAAAAAATCCCTGAGTTAATATGTGTAAGAAACGACTTCCTGTTCTGTTCGACACCATTTAAAAGTCATCAAGAAACCGATCAGTCTTAACATTAAAACAGGTGACTGGTTTTTATTGTTGTGTAAATCAGTTTCCTCGATTCTGAATCGTGACTAATTTGATTTGAAACGTAATTTGCAGTTTCAATTATTTTCCACTCTGCATGGCTTCACTCAACGTACAGTCAAAAACATACAGAGATCAGTCACAACATTAAAAGCGCTCACCTGTTTTAATGTCACGGCTGATCGGTGTGTATGTAAAGGAAAAGTAACCGACCTAAAGATCTTTGTTTTTCACAGAGGTCTGTATGAACAGTACAGATCTGTATAGCAGTGCACAGAGCAGGATGTCATCTGTTATCATGTCACTGGGCTTGTCAGGGAAAAGGCTTTAGTGTAATGAAGCTTTCAGAGTCTGTATAAAATCCTGCCAGGAGGAATCACAGCTCAGGTCTTTGGACCAGGCAGAGGAGGGATCCGTTGGGCTTTCCCACACGAGAGAGGCTTTAAGGATTTGGATCGTCCCAGCCTGTCTGCATCCTCTCAGTCCTCATCATAAAAATGGTGAATACAATGCACCAACTGCTGCATTTAGCAACACAAAGCCAACCATTAAAACCCACAGAGGGCTAAACTGTATTGTTTGAAGTGTCGACACAAAAGCGATCTTAAAGAGCGGACGAACTCGGGAGCCTGCGCATCCGCTGCAGAGCTTCAGCGTTTCTGTGCTGTGAAACCTGAGTCAAGCTGCTTCAGTCATGACGGAGGCCTGCTGCTGCTTGGGACAGCACACACACACACACACACACATGAGAGTGAAATTCACTGAACATGAAGCGATGCACGGTGGGAGAGCGAGCAGAGAGAACACAATGGAAAGCTAACTATTACCCAGCAGCTTGAACAAATGTGATTCTACATCTTCTGTTACAGTGAGTGAACCTACTGTTCAGCTCCAAACACCAATCAGCTCCACAGAGAACCCGAAAAAGAGAGATCACAACCTTTGTGAGCGGGACTGAGCTAACATTAAAGTGGAGGAAGATTAATAATAATAGTCTCACTCCTGGATATGTACGGCTCCCTGAGTGCACAGCGGTTAAACAGAAAGCGAGGACTGTACAGAAGCCAATAATAAAATACAGTGTCATTTTTTTTGGTTTGTTTTTGAGAAATTAATTTGTGAAATACGAGTTAAAAGCCCCATGTTGTGCACTCCAGAGTTTTATTTGAACTTTTGATATCCCTCTGAAGATGTATTTGTGGTTTTGAGCGCCTTTGTTCACCTCAATGTGTTTCTTTTTCTGTTTTTTTTCCCCCCCCTCAGAGGCAGTTTCATATGTTGTGCCTCGTTAGCTCACCTACAGAATGAAAGCTGACGGTAAAGCAGAGACGGAGCAGGTGAGTCTGGATGGGCGAGGGAAGGGTTTTCTTCTGTTTAACGACACATTAAGGAGGATTGGGTGGCACTGTGGTCCAGTGGTTAGAAGAAAGGTTCTGGGTTTGATCCCCTGGAGCCTCTCTGTGTGGAGTTTACATGTTCTCCTCCCACAGTCTTAAGACATGTACATTATGTTGATCGGTGACTCTAAATTACCCACAGGTGTGAATGTGAGTGTGTGAGGTTGTTTTGTCTCTGCATGTCGGTCCAGGGTGAACCCGTCCTCGACCTATGTCAGCTGGGATCGGCTCCAGTAACCCTATGATGTCGATTTTCGTTTTTCTGGTGAGTGAATTAAACAGTTCTTTCAAGGAAACATCCTCATCAAGTAAAAATAAATCATAAGCCTCATAAAACAAACTGCTACCAAAATAAATCAGTGTTAGAATAATGAAATCTGAAAGAAGATGTGAAAGTAAAAAAAAGGTAAAAATCCTTCACCTGTAGTCAGAGTCAGTGGTGATGATAATAATAATAATAATAATAATGCTTCAGGTCAAGCAGCATCATTCAGATTATTTGTATTAGCCCCAGTCTGTGCTGCTGAGGGACTTCTACATGACTCAGACCATCTCTCTGCAGTTTAAGCTGCTCTGACTGGTTCACTTTCAAAGCCTTGATGCTCTGCCCACCTGTCCCCTGAGGATGACAGGCAGGTGGGCACGTGCACAGGTTCACGCTCTGCAGCGATGACTTCATGTCCAAGCTCCCATCACAGCGTGGCAGGTCAAAACGTTACACACGCCTCATGATTGACATTTCTTGACACCTCCCCGCAGGCTGGGGTGTCATCTTCCACCTTTTCCCTTCTGCACCGTCTTAAATGCTTTATCTCTCTCAGCTGGGTGCTCTGGTCTCCTCTGCCTCCGCTGTCTGCCTTGCTTTTCTGATGTGTTTGAGTTAAACTTGGGTGTATGTGTGTGTGTTGTGTGTGTGTTGTGTGTGTGTTGTGTGTGTGTGTGTGTACGCAACTTGACAGTGAATTTCTGAAAGTACAAACTGTGATTTAGGTTTGAAATGCTCTGATGACTGACTGACCTTTGGTTACACCCTGCCAGCTCTGCACTGAGTTATTTTTGAGCTGCTCCGAGTTTCAGATCTTTCAGCTGTTAAAACAGTGTCACAAGTCCCGGCATACAAAACAGAGAGTGCATGTTAATCTCTGTGTAAGTGTGTGTGTGTGTGTGTGTGTGTGTGTGTGTGTGTGTGGTGCCTGGGAGAGGCATGCACACAATCCTATATTAAATCTTTGCTGCAAACGCTGCAAACATTAGAGCAGTTTTGTTACAGACATTCAAATCTTGCCTCTAATCCGTGGAAACTTTCAGGTTTAAACGTCTAAATCTGTAAATGTGATGACACGTAACGTCAAGCAACGTTTACATTAGACATTCACACTCATTTACAGCCAAGCTTTACAACCTTAACAGCTCCATAATAAAGCCCAATCATGCAGCTGGCATCCCACTTTGGTCTCTTTTCCCAGCATCTTCTCTTTTTGTCCTGCCCCTCTCCTTTTTCCTGGTCCTACAATCATCTGTCCTCTCTCATGTTCCTCCCTTATGTCCCCTCTTTGACACTGGTGCTTTTTTATTGTAACCACGTTTGGCCCTGTCCTCTAACCACTACCACCACCCCGGTGATTTCCCTGCTGGGGAAAAAAAAAAAAGAGAGAGAGAGTGATATTGATGAAAAAGTGCATAGTTTAGACGTGGCACTGCATATTTAGCCAAACAGAAATCCAAATGCAATGAGGCCGTTTATTTCCCCCTGTGGTGTTTAAAGCAGCAGAGAAACATTTCAATTCAATACAAGATTCACTAAGTCTGAAGGAGACTGCAGACTCATTTGTTCTCCATCCCATGGGAAAAAGATTTGTACTACAACTATTAACTGAAAAGGAAAATTACCTTAGTTATTCTGATAATCGATTTATTGTTCAGGTCAAGCACAAACATTCACTGATTCTGAGCTTCTCAGATGTGAAGATGTGATGCTTCACCTCACCTCATCTCTAAATTTTAACAGCCAAACTACTGATCAAGAAAATAAACCAGTGGACAAAAATATTCATTAGTTGCAGCCTTAAGATGTTGCAGACATATGGAAAGTATCCATTTGATGCAATCTAAATTTGAATTTACAGCTTGAACGTTATTGTGCATATTGAACTGCCAGGTTGTCACAGGAACATAATGTGATGTGTAGTGTGAGGAGAAGATGTATATTAAAATGCAGTTTGCTAGTATGAGCTACAAGACTATTATGTAAATAAGATGCTGCACGGAAAAGACGACGGGGTGGCCTTATTAAGAGGTGGGGGCAGCAGCGAGTAGTAAGTGAAGCCGTGTGATGTGTTTGTGCTTCCAGACATCGCAGCCATTATGAGATACAGATATAAACAGGAGCCACCTGAGTGAGAGGGAGCAGAGGTAGTCGTTAGATGTTCCCGTCACTCAGATATTAACAGGATATTGGACGGTGGTGAGGGGCTGCGCACTGTCCCCCTAAGAGACAGGGAAGCAGAGATGTAGGCAGGATATGGAGGGTGGAGCTGTCACGCTGCTTTTTTATATACAGCACTGCAGGGAAAACAGCAAGACAGCACAAAAAGTGGATATACTGTTGGAGAAGAGAGCAGACAGTAATTTCAGTGAAACTTTTTTACGCCCGCACACACACACACACACAGACGACCGAGGCTCTTCTGCATCATTAATCAGGATGTGGCTGCTGATCCTGGTACTGACGTCAAAGTTTGGTTCACACAGAGGTGGATATAGAATCACAGACAGATAATTAGTGGGCCGTGCTCATTGTACATGATTATATCCTTAAAGGCAATTAAATGGTTCGCCTCTTATCTCTCTGACAGTACTCCAGGATCGCTTCTATAAACACTCTGAAATAACTCAAGAAGTTCCACATGGATTGATTTTAGGACCACTAAGTTTCCAACTACGGTGGTGTAATGAAGAGGCTTCCTCTCCTATCTTGTCCAAAATAAAAAATAAAAAAGGCTATGAACCAGTTAGAATTGAACATCATATATCAGTTTCACAGTCCTCGCACTGACTGTCTGTCAGTTTCTGTGTGGATTTAAAATTATGTTTTGCTGTCAAAGCTTCACGGTCTTGCAACACCTAGTGAAGCAACTTCAAGCTCAGGCCTCAGAGTGCACAGAGCTGCTGAGTGGCTGCGTCAGGACTGAGCTCACTGGTCAGTCACAATATGTGATCGACTCATGGAAAATAGAGTCAAACTCACTGTTAAACACTGTGCAATCATTATAGCAATACGGCAAAGTGCAATCATACCTGGATTTTATGGGGATCACGGAGGACGGCACTGTGATTGGTTTATTGTAAATTAATATTTAAGAAGCTAAGAACAACTCTTGAATCATGCACCTGCTACAGCAACAGATTTTTTCTGCAGTAGAAGAAGAGAGACAGGAACACATCCTGAACACACTTACTCCACCCACTTCAGAGACCTTTACCTCCTATATTATCCACTGTGACCCTGTGTCACCACCATTCATCATTATTATTACTACTAATGCTTCATTTATCATTAAATAAATGAATAAAATAAACTCACAGTATTGATTACTATACTTACTACCTCTAATTTGTGTCTTTCATCAGCGCATCAGTCACACAGATTATCTGAATAGTCCACGGTCAGAGAGACGAAGGCTGCAACACAGGATCAAACATAGAAATACTGCAAAAGCTTTATGAGACTGCACCAAAGTGATGATGCCAAGGTTTAAAGATTATGTCTGGGTTCCATATATTGCTGGAATTCAACATGTAAAGTCTAAAAGGGACACATTACAGTCGAGCATCAGTACTATAGTACAACTTTTCAGAGGAAGTAGAGGACATGCTGATGTTTTCTACCTTAACAACACAGCAGATACTATCACTGCCTGGATTATAACACTCATCTGACAGCTCAGGTGAGTTTCCCTGCTTCCAGCACACTGACCCACCTTCTTTTAATCCCAGATGGAGAGGAGTGAATCCTTAAGATGTTTGTTTGTTTCTTTTTTGTTTGTTTGTTTTTTCCGAGTCAGGACCAAGCTCTTAGTTTTCCTCTCTTTTCTGTCTTTATCCTCCCTCTCTGCTCTTCTCCTCTCATCTTCATCGATTCACTCTTTCTTTCTGATCTATGGTTCCTGGTGTCCTGCCGATGTGAGGAGCAGGAGGCTCCAGCTCGACAGCCTCCTTATTCAATAAGACAGTCCTCCCTCTCTCCCTCTTTCCCTTCTCCCTTCTCTCTCTTCCAGAGGATAACAAGGGAGGTTGTAAGAAAAGATGATGCCGTTCAATATGGCTGCTATGTGGACTCCATGTTGGTGTAATGATAACAACACAGAGTGGGAATTACACTTCAAACAGTGCTGCATTACAGGTCACTTGTAGTATTTTCTCCTCTGTAGTTCTTCTACTGGGATCAAAGCAGGAAATGGTGCTTTGGTGCATTTCAACTCTTTGAAAACACACAGTCTTAAACCAGAAAGTGAAATTACTGAGAAAGAACTTAAATTCATATCTGTCTGGATAATGGATGCATTTGTTTGCACAAGATGAGATGATATAATTCTGATACTCTTTTAATGCGCTACAACCAGTTGCTCTTTAGTTATTGTTACAACCCAGCAGGGGTGCAGAGCAACATGAATCCATTTAATGTGGCAAACAAAAGTTTTTATTGTTCGCGGAACAAATGGATTATTTAAAGCTAAACAAAATTCAACAACACAAAGAAAACAAAGAGGAGGCCGGGCAGCGCGTGGCAACAAATCCAATCCAAGTTATGAACCAAACAAAACAATACTGCTCACCCCAACGACGTCAGCTGGTGTGTAAGGTGGTGGTCGTGTCATTATAGGAATATAAAGCACTTCCTGAAGGAGAAGCCTGAAAGATAAGGAGTCCACCGACACCTTGGCTGAAATGTCTGACATACATCGTGCCTGTTTCTGGGTTCTCCACACTTGATCTCTTTGCACTTTGAAGTGGATCTCTCTTCTGCCTCCGATGCCTCGGCTCTAAGCTCTGCACTCGTCTTTCACCTTTGTCACACTGAGGAATAATAAAAGCAGTTTGTGGTTTTAAATGTTGGTCTTCACATCTGCTGCTCTAAAAGAAAGTGAGAGAAAAAATACCATATCCTCTTTTTCCTCCCATGAGGCTCTTATCCAGTTACATTAAAGACCTTTCAGGAACAGAATAGTCTCCAACACAAACTAAAACCAGAAGCAAACGAAGATAAGTAAAGTAACGTAAATTCAGCCTGCGCTATCAGCAAACAGATAGCTTCATGGATGGATGCCATTAGGATTTTATCTGCACTGCTCTTCCTATCGGTTCTTTATTATTATTACTGTGCAAGAAAAGAAAATGAAATATTCAGAACAAAAGCTGAATTAACCTTTACTGTTCACTCAGAGTGAGTGAGTTTAAAAAGAAAGTCTCCTTTGCTGCTGATGGCGATTCATCGTTGTCCAGGTACGATGGGGTAGGGCTGCCAGAATTTAATATACAAGACTAATTAGGCTAAACAGCCCAAATACAGACAGTCAGCTATAGTTTTAGCTTGGTCATAACAATTTGCTTTTAGCCTAACAAGCTCATTACAGCTAAAACACAGCAGCAGTGGATGGAGGCTGAGGGCGAAGCTGGAAATATTGATTTTCTTCAGATGTGTGCTTGTTGAACAGGTGCTCTGATTAATTAGTCTCATTAGCTTTTTACTCACATTGGTTTTATTGCACTTACAGTAATGAGCATAGATGTAACTTACTGCACTGTAACCTTGGTGTGTGTGAGCATGCATCTGTTGGACCATGATGCATTTATTTCTCTTCCTGTATTTTTTTTTGTCCCATGACTGATAAAAGAACCAGCAAGGTTGTCATCCCTAGACGTCACGCATGAGGAGCGAGAGAGGGCCGAGCACTGGAGTGACTCAGAGACCTTGTCTTCTGACAGATGCCTCATGCAAACACTGAAGTGAGGTGAAGTGGCAGCATTCATGTCCCTGAACCACCTCTCCACCAGACAGCCTGGCCTGCCACCTGATGAGCAGAAGGCGGGCTAATTAGCCAATGAGTGCCATCAAAAGGCCAACCTGCGAGGCGGCGGAATCGCTCTATTATGGATGAGACGTGCCTCAGGAAACCCTGTTGGCATAGCAACACACTGGTAGTGTGCAGTGGCTGATCAGCTGATGGGGAGTTCAACCGCTTGAGGTCTCAGGGACCACATCTACAGGCGCTGCAGATCATGTGGTGGCAGAGTGTTGACAGGGCAGGTGAACTTTAAAAATGCCTTTGTTGACAAAGTCAAAGCAGCTTTGATAAACCAGTAACCCAAGTGACTTACACCAGAGGGGAAGGGGCCCACTGAGGCATCAGGGTCATTTATACAAAACTTTAAATATATATAGAATGAATAAAAGGATAAACCCATCGGCTCTTGGTAGCAGGTGACCAGTGTGTGAAAGTGAGGTTCATCCACGTGTCAAAATTGCAAATTTCAATTCCGACTCCAGGATGTTTCACAGTGATTCAACAGATGTGGTCACACTGAGACATTTGCCACCAGTTGCACAGATGTGTTGCTCTCCAGCCCCTTTACCAATTTTCAAAACAACTGCTAGGACCTGCTGACTTCCTGCTTTTCCTGCTATGGCATCTTTCATTTACAGACCCTGTAGACTGAGCTGCCACCTGCATCTGCACACTGCACAACAAAGAGGTGACAAAAGACTGAGAGCAGCCTCAGAGTAAATTTTAAAAAACACATAATCACCTTCTCACATAGACGCTCCAAAACTTACACAGAACAGCCAACCAAGCGATTGTGTATATGTACTGTATGTCTGTCGTCAATCTAAACAGAAAGGCAAACGACTGGCAGAGAAAAAGGAGTCAACCAGCTTGAAATAGTGGCTTTACCCTTATTTTAAACAAAAAAACGCACTTACACCTGCTAATTTTGGTAGTATAATACTTGACATGGGTTAAGTGCTGGCAGAACAGAGATATTGCCTCTAGGCTGCTCGATGCCACCAGGCTCGCTTGCTATGGGCGAGTTCCTGTCAGTGCTGGCCACAGACACTAAAAAATCCCGCTGCTTCCATTCTTCTCATCTAATCAGCGACTGCTTTGCACCAAGGGAGGCTGAGTGAATACAATTAGCCCCCTGCTAGGGCAGAAAATCAGCACAAGACGACCTTGCCCCAAGTCCTTTTTTCTACCACAAATAACAGCTCAACTAATTAGTACAAACTTCAAGTTGAAGAAGAAATCACACTTTAATCATTCCAGCTGTGGTATTTATCAAGAATAGCAAGAAAAAAAAAAGTTTATTGCATTTTAACAGCAATTTCTAAGTACGTATATCTAATTTC